>BQNB010062379.1:0-30087 GCA_026074375.1 Tanacetum coccineum | reverse complement strand
GCCCAAGTGGCCCAAGTCAAACATTTGGCCACTGTTGATGAACAGTGGTCAAATGTTTGTGTTATAGTATATTGTAAAATTGGATGCGCGTGGGACATATTTTTTTCTCGAATCGATTTCAAATGAATATTAAGTGGAAATGTGTCCGCGCATTGTGGCGGGGCTGACTTGTATGTAACATATGTATTTTATTTCACTAAGTATTTTTTTTAACAATCACGAAATTTGAATGAGTATTTGTCGTTGGGGCGAGTATATTATGTTTTACTTATTTGGTTTGCAAAATATTTGTTTAACAAAAGTCGTAAATAGTTAAAAGTTGAGGATACAGTTTGTAA
The DNA here is from genome assembly GCA_026074375.1 of Tanacetum coccineum. Taxonomy (NCBI): domain Eukaryota; kingdom Viridiplantae; phylum Streptophyta; class Magnoliopsida; order Asterales; family Asteraceae; genus Tanacetum; species Tanacetum coccineum. The sequence goes on along the minus strand of BQNB010062379.1, from coordinate 29,749 downwards.
TTTTTTTTTCCAATTTATATTAAACTTCAACATTTTTTATGAAATCGTGCGTATGTTGGAAGAATTGTAATATTTGGCTGGTTTTGTTCGCAATTAGAAGATCTTTCCATGGGTTTTTTTTATCTGAATGAGTCAGTAGATATGTGTATATTTGATAAATAAAGTTTATTATATAAATAAGTCGTAAATAATTAAAAGTTGAGGGGCCGGTTTGGAAATTCTCTTTTTTCCTATTTATATTACATTACAATTTTTTTTATAAAATTGTGCGTACGTCAGAAGCATTACAATATTAGGCTCGTTTTGTTCGCAATTCGAAGATCTTTTTGATGGTATCTTTTTTATCTGAATGTGTCGGTAGATATACGCTATATATTTGGCAAATAAAGTTTATTATATAAAAAAGTCGTAAATGGTTAAAAGTTGAGGGGTCATTTTGTAAGTTTTCTTATTTATTTAACTTTAGTGCGCCGGGAGTTTTTTTTTACATTGAGCTAGTGGTGGGCCGATAGTGAGCTTATGATTTTGGCCCAATATCATATGCACTAAAAGACGAAATAGCGTTTTCATGTTTAGTATATTGTATAATTTTTACATTCAGGAAAATCGTTCATAGAGAGGTTCCGAAGCCAAATTCTTATATTCTTATTGTGACCTTAAAGTAGTATTTTCGGTCGTAAGTCTTTTATATATCAAATATTTTTTGGGTGACTTCAGGCCCGGATTTGGTTATGGGCAGCGCGGGCGACGGCCCAAGGCATCCAACAGATAGGGGGCATCATTTTTACTTTTATGCTGCTGTGAATATATTTATTTGATATTCTTTAATTTTTATGATTCATCCATGGAGAAAATGAAAAATGAAGAAGACGACCATAAAAATGGAGAGAGAAAAAAGTAGTTTTGAAAAAAGGAGTCGCTTTTTGCTGCAAGGAAAAATATCATATTGTTATTTCCAAGATAAAATTGTAGAGGAGTTCAACTTTTTATGTATATTTACATTTTGGATTAGAATCCTTTAAAGTTGAGTCAAACATGATACATCATGTTCATCAATCACAAATTAGTTAATTGTATAAAACTTTTTCTTTTAATAAAAATCATGGGCCCACTTATTTATTTTCACTCACAATAAACTTAACATGATCAATCATGGTTGACCATAACTTTAGATGATTCTTTTCCTTAATGTTTACATTAATGTTTTATTATTTACTCCATTTTTCACCTTATGCTTTTACTTTCAGTTTTAATATTGTTTCTAAATATAACTTCTCTAATTGATACTTTTTGGTTTCAAATTAATTGACTATTTATTTTAGTTTGTCTCAAATCAAACTTATAGATGATTCTGAAATATCAAGATGTATTTTTATTGGTGCAAAATATGATGGTCTCATATTTTTAAATTATGTGTGGGACAAAATCGAACACTTATTTTCAAGACATATACGATAATAGTTAAATGCATGTGAAATAATTATAAAGTCATAAATCACGATTATTAGACTCAGTTAACACAATAGTTTTAACCAGACAATTGATGTTCTAAAACTTTACTTTTTTCACTTCCTTTTTTTTTTTGAACGGCAAAGATGAAATATATATAAAAAAGAGTCTAGCAAGACGCTAGAAACTTAAAGTACAATAGAGTCAACAAAAAGAATTACATAACATCAAAAAATGGTAAAATCCCGAGACTTTAACTGCGAGGGAATCAAAAGGGATGAAAAAACTTTTGACATGAAGGCCGACGGATCGGTTTTCACTTCGGCAAAAGAAAAACCCCCCATCCCGGAGGCCGAGCCACCGGTTTTCACTTCGGGATGGATTTTGATGAAACCCCAAACAAGTCAGTTGGACTTTTCTTGTTTCATTCAACTTTAATCCGTAAACATGAAATGCTAGAATTTTCCAGGCCATACGGAGTATAGGCCAAGTGGAAAGGCATGGGTTTTTGGTACCGGCATGCAAAAGTTCGGATCCTTCTAAACCATATTCTCAACAGATAGAACAAGTTTTAAATTTATAAACATGTTTTACATGTAATTTTAATCAAAATGATCATCATGTACTAGTAAATATGTAATAATATATCTTTTATAATTATGTCCCAACAATAAAAGTAAAAGAAAAAAAATGACAACACGTTAAATGTCAATTCATAAAGTAAAGTTAGTTAAAAAGTTGTTTAGCTTATATTAAGTTGATATGCGGGATTTATTAGAAGGCTATATCCTCAAAAGATAGAATGTGTTGGTTTACAATATGTTTTTTTTTAACGGCGACTTTATATAAAAAAACTAGCAAGGAGCTAGACAATTACAAAGAAATAAGATTAGGATGTTGAAGCCAACTATCCCAAGTAAAAGAAAGTTTGCTTCTAGGCATTACACCAAGTAAAAGGAATAGAATACTGTCGTCGAAATTTACGGTATTCCTAGGCTCTTGACTGAAGCAAAATGCAGCTTATTTATGAAGGTACATATATTACACACCAAGAATACATAAAAAGACACCCTCAAGGAAGGATTTGACATTAGAGCCCAACCGAATGTCTTTAAACCACGATAACCACTCCGCATAGGAACCAATATTAGCCCAATTAAGACCCCACCAACGACAAATCAACCGATGAATGTCAGCAGCCATAGAGCATCTAAATAAAAGATGAGAAGCATCTTCATCATCTGAAGTACAAATGGGACAATCAGAAGATGGAACTTGAACGTCTCTTCGAATCAAATTAACCCGAGTTGGAAGCCGATCTAAAGAGACCCTCCAAGCAAAAACATTTATTTTTATGGGAATACACTTGACCCATCTTGTACCTCTATCGTCTTTAGGCAGGAAAAAATCATCTAGGTAGTTTCTCACATCACAAACACGAAACAAACCGGATCCATTTAAAATCCAACGCCAACGGTCCTCCATATTTGAGAGGATGACTGTATCAAGCATTTCTCTAAGCTGAGAAAACTGAGAGTATTCAACGCCACCCCTGATAGCACGACGAATGGAAAGCTCGACAGGACCATGGAATTTAGAAGCGACATTACAATCTTTATCCTCATCCAATGCAAATAGACGGGGAAAAACACAGCTAAGTTTCTGATCTCCAATCCAAACGTCATGCCAAAATTTAGTGTGAATTCCGTTACCAACTTTTTTTTTACAAAAAGAGATCAAATCAACTCCCTTGTTTTTTAAATTCTGAATTTCCCGAATGATAGCACACCAAAGAGATCGAGGAGCAGAAGAACGAACCTGTAAATTCGGACCATGGATAGCAGAAATGACACGATACCATAACGAATTATCATCAGAAATAAACCTCCAAGCCCATTTAAACAACAAAGCACGGTTCAACGCAAAAAAACTCGACACACCCAAGCCTCCAAATTTCTTTGCCGAGAGCACTTTAGTCCATTTTACCCAAGAAATTTTCTTCTCATTACCTTGAACCCCATTAAAAAAATCTCTACGAAGCGATTCCATATGAGCGAGGACTGACTTTGGAACTTTGAACAACGACATCCAGAAGATTGGAGTAGCTCCTAAAACTGATTTAAGGAGCGTAAGCCGGCCTCCTATCGATAGAGTTTTAACCTTCCAATTCGAAAGACGCGATTTAATCTTCCTGACAACGTCATCCCAAGCACTCACTCTAGCCATGTTATCACCAACCATAACCCCTAGATACTTGAAGGGAGTTGACATAGAGGAGCAGCCAACGACAGAAGCAACAGCTTCTACCGTATCTTTAGGAATATCGACTCCAAGTAAATGACTCTTATGCACATTTATCTTCAGCCCAGAAGCTAAGGAGAAACAATGAAGAGCATGCATAACACGGGATAAATTTACCAGATGCTAAACTTCCAGTAATCCAAGACCTCCACTTAGAACCAAACCCAAAAGAACAAAGAACATCATCTAAAAAATCCCATCTAACTGAATCGTAAGCTTTGGCAAAATCCACTTTAAAGATCATGGCGTGTTTCTTCTTAAGCTTACACCACGACAGCAGCTCATTTAAAATGAACGGCCCATCCAGAATTTGTCTATTGGGAAGAAAAGCCGATTGAACCTCCGAAATAAGATTATGCAACACCGAAGATAATCTAGTAGCTAAAATTTTTGTGACCACCTTGTAAAGGCTGCCAATCAAACTAATGGGGCGGTAATCGTTAACCGACTTTGGATCCAAACATTTCGGAATGAGAGCTATGAAGGAAGAATTACATCCTTTTGCAAACGCACAATGATCAAAGAACCACAACACAGCAAGGCTGAAATCATTTCCAAGAACGTCCCAAAATTTTCGAAAGAAGTCAAACGTGAAACCATCAGGTCCAGGGGACTTATTCTCACCACAGGACCATACTGCATTACGGATCTCAATAGCAGATATCGGAGACTCTAACAACTCAGCTTGTTCCGAACTTAGCCGATTTGGAAAAAGAAAATTAATCTTACCTCGGTTACTGCTAGGGGAGTGAAATCTATTGGCAAAATGAGAACGAAACTCATTTTTAACGTGACCAGGATCATCCATCCAAGTACCGTCCACCATAATACCTTTGACAGCCAAATTAGAACGTCTTCGGTTAATCACTCCATGAAAAAACTTGGAGTTTTCGTCACCTTCAATGGCCCATTGAATCTTAGCCTTTTGTAAATAATCACTGGAATCTAACGATTTAATATCTTGAAGTTGTTTCATCAACCTCATCCTGTCGAGAAGGATGTCGTCATTAACGTCACCCTGATCAAGATGTATATCAATATCACGTAACTTATCTGATATATCAGATCTCTGTCTCGATTGAAGCTTCTTGAAATCAGCCACCCAAACCCGAATAACCTTTTTCAAGGCCTGTAATTTTTTATTAAACCGGATCATATCATTGCTGTCATTGAGATCAAAAGACATCCAAGCCTGAGATACCATAGAAACAAACCCACTCATCTTAGTCCAAGACTGGTAAAATCGGAAAGGAGTTGGACCATAATCGGCAGGAACATCATGCAGCAAGATTGGACGATGATCCGATAGATGTTTGTCTAAACATACAGCTGATATATTAGGAAACAACGTCAAGATACCATCAGTCACAAGGAAACGATCAAGTTTACTCATTTTACTGGCCGAGGGGTGAGACCAAGTAAACGAGTACCCTTCAAGTTGAACCTCATATAAACCTGTGCTAGAAATAAAATCATTAAAATCGGCCGCCCCTTGAGGATTGAAAACCGACCCCATACGTTCATCCGGATTCCTCACTTCATTAAAGTCCCCCATAAGGATACATTCGCCATGAAATCTAGATATTAAAGACTTGATATAATTCCATAACTGACGTTTCTCCACTCTAGATTGAGGAGCGTAGATGGAGATAATAAGCAATTTAGATTTAGTAGAAACCCATGTGCCATACAACGCAACAAAATTATCTGAAAGGATATGATGTTCTTTAAGGAACATGTTAGAATCCCAAATACATAAAATTCCTCCAGAATTACCGTTCGCTTCACTAACCTTGAAATCAAAATAAGAATTTCCCCAAAGAAACTTAGCCTCCATAACGGATACAGATTCCATCTTTGTTTCTTGTAACGACAAAAAATTAATCCTATGTTTATTAACTAACTCCTTAGTCCAATCTTTTTTGGCCTTGGACCCGAGACCTTGAATGTTTAAAGATAAAACATTCATTGAAAAACCTCATTTACTCCTTTAGATCGAATAATTTTTTCCATATCAGTCGCACATCCATCCATATCGTAACCCATAACTTGGCCTATTTTAATCATATCATCTAAGGCATCAAGAATAGAGCCTCCTTTATTCGAGCACACGTTAGTATTACGGTTATCAGAGAAGCTTTGATCATTTGTTGGTTGTACCTCTTCGTATACCCGAGCACTAAAATTGCCACCTGGCCCCTCTTGAACTTCCACATGAGAAAAATCCTTCGCTTGTGTAAAACCAGGAGGATGTGAAATACTAGAATCAGGCTCCAAATCTTTCTTCCTTCCATCATGTTTCTGTAGCAGATCATAAACATTGAAAGGGTCCGGAGACGACTCCTTTTCATTATTTGGAAAGGCTTGCTCCATATCAACTCCATTATTTGGAATGGCTTGCTCCAAATCATCTCCATTATCACCGAAACAAGTATCCGAAACTGCCTCAACATCGCTATTATTATCCATGTGAAAATTAGAATTAGCATCATCATTCAAGCCACCATCGTCTTTAATGTACTCATCATCCATATTGATCACAACCTCTTTTAATTCTTTAAACACCGGGGACCAAGTGAACAGTTCTTTAGCCCTGATGATAAAAACTTTACCACGGATAATAATTTTAAGTTTATCCAGAATGATATCCTCCTGATTAGTTTTGATGCATAGCCGTTTACGTGCAAACGTAGAGTCATTACCTTCTTCAAGGTCCAGAATCTTTCCCCATTTGGACCCTATTTTGTTGAAAGTAGCACTCGTCCATCCATGAAGAGGAACGCCCTCGATATCGACCCAAACAACACGGTCCTTAGAAACAAAATCCAATTGAGCATTTCGAAGGTGTAAAAACCATGATGCAACACCAATATGTTGCATAAAATTCTTTTTGGCTTGTGCGGATTTCAAATCAATCATCACCCACTGCCCCCCGATATAAACCACATTCACGTTTTTAAAACCCTCTTGAGCTAGCAACACGTATAAATTTGGAATTGAAGAGAAGCATTTAACTTCCCCCATAACATGATGCTCAAGATTACGATGCACAATGCAATCATCATCCAAAACCATAGCGGGTGAAGAGCAGGTATCTGCAGCTTTGAAATTACCTTTCAGCACGGAAGCAAATGAATGAATCGATGGAACTTTGTTCCCATACTCGGGCCTAACATCTCTCGGTGGATCACGATTGTATCTGCCATTTAAAGAAGACCTACCATTCAGAGACGACCTACCAAAACGTGCCTTATTAGCCTGTAACTTGTTGCGTCCAACCCATACCGTACATAAATTATCCACCAATCTTTCCACATTAAAAACATTGATAAATTTGACAAATCCAAATCTCTTTCCCTCTTTTGACCTCTTTTGAGGAATGAAAGAATCGACAACATGACCATACTTATTGCAGGCGTGAAACAAGTCCTTGGCCGAAAATACTTCTGGGAAATTAGACACATAAATCGAAATCGAGATCCTATCAACATCATCTTCATAAGATCTGTAACCATGTTTCTTTCGCGTAACTTCTTTCCAATCATCAGACCCCATGATAGAGTGAATTGAAACTTAGGATTGAAGGGAGATCAAGGGTACACAGCCAAGATCCAAAACGAAAAAATCAAAAAGACCTACCTATTCGAATCGTTAAAGGTAGGTATGGGGATAAGGGAGATAAACGGGAATTGGATTAGAGGTGATAAAGGCGTTTGATCCCGCCAGAAAATGATCGGAAGGGTGAAAGCCCGATCTTGAGTTTGGTTGGTCAGCTTACTTTTGTCTTATAAATACTCTTGTACTCTTTAGTTTATAATCAATCAATTATAATGTCTTTTTCGGGAGCCAGAGGAAATGCATCTCAGAATAATTCTCTCATTATTCTCTATATTTTCTTATGGAGCTCGCACATGCTAAAAGTGGTGCCCTATCCCGATACAACCCCTAACAGGGTCGTATCAATTGGGTCGTTTAGGCCATCCGTCCTCCTGCAACACCGGCGTAACAAAATACTTGAAATTCATTATGTTTTCTTTGCTTTTATAAAACTTATGACCCCAACGAATTGTTAGATCAGTCGTCATGTTTAATTAGACTGCTCCTATTTACAAGAAAAGATGTTAATGACCTTGTCTTGTTTCCCTACCATTGCAACCCACCGCCACCTCTGGCGACACCCACATTTTATGCCCAACACCACAAAATTTTATGCACTCCGTATTATGACTTTATGAGGTAGACTACAAATTTAGGACCCAATATGGTTTATTTAGATTGTTAGTTGTTATTGAATGTTTTCTAGCGAAGTGGACTATGTCTACAGTAATGAAAATCAAAATTAATTTACGGGATGGTTTATTTATATGTGGTGTTATTTGACATAAAGATTATAATTTTTTCAAATTGTAAAGACCGAGAGTGACTTTACGTTTACCAACTTACCAATCCGCAACACCATATCTTAGGATGGGCGTTTGTTAAAAGAGGATTAGGCTGCCGTCTAAGCGCTAGGTGGTATACACACCCTCCCCAATTTAGGGTAAATCGACCAAATTAGGCGAAAGGTAACAAAAAGACGGGCATCAGCCGGCCTAGGCGAGTCAAATTGTTTAAATCGGGCTAGGTGGGCCAACTAATTAGCCAATTTTTGGTGTTATAATTTTTTGATTGTTATTATATACACAATACAATAGCCGGACACTTGGGCTAAGAGCTTGGGCTTGGGTTCGTGGGTTGCTTGGGCTCGCAGCTTGGGTCGTGGTTTGGGCTATTTTTTTGCTTTTAGAATAGGTTTTAATATATTTTTATTCGGTCCGTCAAAGATTGACTAAGCCCGTCTTAGCTATTTTTCACGTATATACATAGGAAGTCGTTATTTAGTGGGTCACATCAAGTCTCAAATAACCGTAAAACGACACAGTACGCAAATACCCCGCCGCGAAGCGCGAGTTTACAAACCTTGTTTACTTTGAGAAAGAGGTGTTGTTGTTTTTGTGTTCTTTGTGAAGGAGATAATGAAGTGAAAGTGAAAAGGGAAAAGGGGAATAATTAATTGAGCTTTAAATAAAATTAAATGAGCTTTAAATATAATTAGATAAAACCTTAATCAAAATCACACATAATATAGATTTTGCAGCATATGCATAAGATGTATATATATTTAAAAATAATAAAATATTAACAAAAGTATTAATTTTTTTAGGTTTTATATCAAATAAATATTAAAATATTTAAAATAATTATTAAAAGGTATAAAATGCCAATCTTCTTATTATGTGTGATGGGGAATTTTTGCCTCGAAGTTGTTCAACATTGGGCTTTATGGTGGCTCGTGGCCGATCCCATTGTGGGTTGTGTAACTAAGACGTGAGCCACAAGAAAAAAGGAGATGAATGGTGAGCTAGTTGTCACTCGGGCTTCGTACATTTCATATTATTTATTTGATTTATGAATACAACAACAACAACGATACCCAATCCCGCTAGGCAGGGTATGGGAGAGGTAAAATATAGACAGATCATGCTCCTACCCTTGGGAACACCCTCGGGTAGGGAGTCTGCTTTAGGGTAGACCTTCAGCTAAGAAAAAAAACATGGGAGAAAAAGAACGACAAAATATTTTAGTTTTATTTTATAATTTTTAAATTATATTGTATATTTTTTTGGGGTTTTTTTCTTTTCGAAAGCATGTTCATGACAGGAAACAAGGTAAGAGAAGCAACAGAAGCCAAAAAAACAAAAGGCAATCAAAGACACATGACAAGAAAGAGAAGCACACAAGCAGACAAAAAACGCAAAGCACCCAAAGCACAAAGCACAAAACATTCAAAAACCCACGGCAGTAGAGGAAGCAAAAAAAGGAGCAGACAACCACGTACGACAGGCATGCAAGAAAACAGGAAGGCATACAAAAGCAAGAGAGCATAAGGAGCACAAAGATCCACGAAGCAAAGAAAATTCACTAGAACATGGCAATATAGGAAAATACTAAAAAGACCTAGCAAAAGAAAGCATCAACATAGACCTAAGGGCGAGCCACGCAAGGCACACAATGGACCAAACAAGCGAGGGCAGCATATTACGCCTATACAAAAAAAAACAAAAGGCAATCAAAGACACATGACAAGAAAGAGAAGCACACAAGTAGACAAAAAACGCAAAGCACCCAAAGCACAAAGCACAAAACATTCAAAAACCCACGGCAGTAGAGGAAGCAAAAAAAGGAGCAGACAACCACGTACGACACGCATGCAAGAAAACAGGAAGGCATACAAAAGCAAGAGAGCATAAGGAGCACAAAGAGCCACGAAGCAAAGAAAATTCACTAGAACATGACAATATAGGAAAATACTAAAAAGACCTAGCAAAAGAAAGCATCAACATAGACCTAAGGGCGAGCCACGCAAGGCACACAATGGACCAAACAAGCGAGGGCAGCAGATTACGCCTATACAAAAAAAAACAAACATACAACAACAAGGTAAGATAAGATCAGGCATACCAAAGCAACCAGAGAGCATAGAGCAAAAACAGATAAGCAAGGACCTACTAAAGCAATATAGAGCAATAGAGCATAAAGAAAAGGAAAAAACCAATAAAAGCGACATACCAAAGCAGAAGGGCTACGTGGGGAGCTACAACACGCTAAGAAAAAAAGGTGGAACAAAAACCCAACCTCTCTAAACCCACCATCTAACCCTTAATCTACTTCTAGCCCACCCGAACCTACCCGTAACTAATAAGGCAAAGGAACTAAAATAGGTAAAAGAAGCAAAATATACGAGGCAAGAAAAGCAAAGCAAGCATAAAAGATAAAGATAACATATCCAACCAACGAAAGAGAAGATTAGAAATATCAGACAAGCATCATCAAAAGGCACATAAGAACACGAAAAGCACAAACATCTCCACGTCTACCACCTAACCCCCTACTCTAATTCTAACCCTCTACTCGTTCCTATGAGAGGTCATGTCCTCAGACAAGAGAAGCTCCTACATGTCATGCTTTACTCTATCTTTTTCTTGTAACTACGGTTTTCGCTCTTTAGGCTGACTAATCCATGGGGGTTGAACCTTCGACCACCAAAGCTTCTACTCTCCTAACTGGTGCTGATTGTGGTTTCTCCTGACATGTTTGAACCACCTCAACCGTCCGTCCCTCATCTTGTTGATGATAGTCTCGACTTCAAGCTCCGCTCTATACACTCGATTAGGGATAATGCCAAGCATCATTTTACCACAAGTCCACTTTAGCATTTTCAGCTCTGCAACCTCCATCCTATTTGCTAGGGATTTCGTAATAGGCCAGCACTTTGACTCATACAACATAGAAGGTCTAATTGCCACTTTTTAGAATTTCCCTTTCAGCTTGAGATGGACATTTCTATCACATAAGACTCCTGTGGCCGCCCTCCATTTCAGTCATGTTGCTTTAATACGGTGGGTTACATCTTCGTCAATCCTCCTGGATTTGTGTATCATCGAACCAAGATATCTAAATGACTCCTAAGGTTGTACGATCTTGTATCCGATACAAATATCAACTTCTTCGTTGTGGGCGATCACACTGTTCTCGAAGTCGCATCTTAGATATTCAGTCTTCTCTCGGTTGACCTTTAGGCCATTGACTTCTAGAATTTCTCTCTAGTTCTGAAGTATGTTGTTTAGAGCTTCCGCCTATTTTGAAACAAGTACAATATCGTTAGTGAAAATCAGGCACCATGTAATGTCTTCCTGAATCCCCCTCGATAGCTAATCAAGGATCAAAGCAAATAGGTATGGGATTATTTCCAATCCCTGGTGTAGCCCTACTTCCACGGGGAAAAAGTCTGTGCTTCTGATTAAGGTCCGTACACGGTATTCGCACCGTCATACATATCCTTAATAACCCTAATGTATTTCCTTGGTGTTCCTCTGTCGAACGCCTTTTCTAGATCTAGGAAATCCGAATGTAGGTCTCTTTGTCTCTTTCGTTACTTCTCCGTAAGGCACCTAATAAGGTGAATTGCTTAAATCGAAGATCGTCCGGACATAAAACCAAACTGGTTCTCAGACACCAAAGTCTCTCTTCTCAGCCTTCTCTAGATCACTCTCTCCTAAAGCTTCATGGTGTGACTAATAAGCTTGATGCCCCTATGGTTGCTACACACTTGCGCACCACCTTGTTTTTGAAGATAGGGATAATGTCACTGAGTCTCCACTCTTCAGACATCTTCACGCTAGTAAAGGTTGATGAGGTTGTGATGTCACACCTCCAAACGAGGCCTAGACAGAAACACGTGTCCGGGGGCGTGACGTCATAATATTCATCACACAAGATACAAAGAACAACCTCTAAGGGTACGTTTGAAAATCCAACATCGTTGCATTAATTTAAAATAGTTAAGGTTTTACATAAGTTCAAAGTTAATATGCGAAAGCGAATAAAAGGTTTTAAAGTTTGACAACGATGTTAACATAGATAATAATAGTTCTTGAAAATCGGTCCAATACAAAGCAACACCAACAAGCAAGCAAAGACATCCACAACTAAGCACCTGAGAAAAACATGCTAAAACGTCAACATAAACTTGGTGAATTCATAGGTTTGAATTTAGAATTAAAAGTGGACCACAAGTTCGCAGTACACATGTGACAGTTATAACAGATACAACTCCACATAAAAAGTATTTACTGTTGCGCTAAGCTCATGACACCGAAGCTCAATTAAATGGAAGCATATTATATGCCAAACAAGAATTAATTTCCCTAAAGGTATCCGACCAAGATAACCTAGTGAAATCCGACATGGTCTATATCCGTTTATTGAGAGCCCCGTGGGTAGTGAGCGCTACTCACCCGGATAAAGCTAATTAGTCCCAATAGATCTATTTACAACATTCGCGCTTACTTAACCAGGCCGTCAGTTAAGCAATTGACGGTTCATAATAGTTCGGGCATTAGTGGTCTATTCGCTACTTAGGCAACACGTAATCAGGAAAAGGTAACGTAAAGTAACTGTGTCTATAGTTTAAAACGAGCAATGTTTCTCACCCCAAAGTAGTAAAGTAAAAATAGTAAACTTGGGGCTATGAACTCACCTTAGCAAGATGAGCAAATGACAATCACGCAAGAAAAGATGATATAGAAATCTAGCCGCGACCTAGAATAATAATGCGTCTTAGAAACACGGAAAGTATGCCAAGAATTACACATATGTTCATCACCAAAAGACATCCATGTGTGTTTGCTTTGATTTGATTACCAAATCATGACGAAATAAAATCATATAGTTTTTCGTTAAATTTCGGCGTTTAACCAAAAATTACTATTTTTAGTAAGTTTATATTTTAGAAAAGTTTTTAGTTTCGGAACATTAATACCGTCCCCTATATTTGCTTAATCCATATTTTTCTTAAGTGCACTAGAGAAATCTAAATGTTTAACTTCCATGTCAATCTTGCTAAATTCACCAAACTTACTATTTTAGTAACCTTAACGCTTTTCCTAAAATATGTTAACGACGTCTTTAAATGATACTAATCAATATATATATGTGTTACTATATGTTTTGCTAGTGTTTTAAAAGCTCAAAATACCCCGAAAGTGTCCGAAAACCCATTTTACTATTCACATCAGCAACTATTCATTTGGTTTTGCCGAAAAATATTTCAAATTTCATTTGGCTATAACTTGGCCGTTTTATGTCCAATTCTAGTGTGCGATATATGAAAAACTATCTATTCGAAACAAGCTCTCCAAAAACTATTTTTACGCCCAATGAAAACATTCCTAAGTCGCTCAAAACCTCAAAACCATTTCGGATCAGCAACATCATTTTTCGCAAACGCTTCCAAAAATCACACCAAACTTCACAATAGTGCCTAGTCTAGCCTAATCTCCATTCACAACTAAACCACAACAAAACCACACCTAAAACTAACCTAATCCCTTTATTTCTATTGTTGCAACTCTCATTCAACTCTCATCTCACCAAGAACATAATATTTAACTAGTGAAACAAAGTAACATCATTATTTATAAAATCTTGTTTTATAATCTTTCAAAAATTAAAACACAACATATGGATGTATGGATCTTGAACATATATGAAAGAACATAAGTAAATCACAAGAAAAGATTCAAGACACTTACAAGAATGAAGAACAAGTAGAGAAATCACAAGATCTAAACCCCAAAATACTAGATCTATAAAACCCAACAACAAATCTTGAAACCCTAGTTTATAAACTCTTGAAAGACCCTTGAAATCAAAGAACCAATACTTCAAACCACCTTAGATGTTCTTAGAAATGAACCTTGTATGCTTGGATTATGCAAGAAATCAAAGATATGAAAACCCTAAAAGGGTGTTTGTTGGCCGTGAGCTTCAAGAGGGGAGGAGAGAAAGAAAAATTTTGTTGGTGACTTTGGAAATGATATGAAACCATAAGTTGTGATATAGTGGGGGTATTTATAGGACAATAGATGACCTAAGGTTTCTTGGTTTGTTGTAACAAGTGATCAACACACACAAGAGTGTGTGTGCACCCTTGCTCGGCCGAACAAACACACAAGGACCATGGTGTTCAATTTTTGAGTCATGGTTCATCATACTTGGTTTTGATTTTGAATATTGGTCAAATGAGAAGAAATGTGATCAAGTGACCACATGTTCTTGTCTTGCTTGAGGAAATGTGCATAAGAATGACCTCCTCATGTGTCACTATCCTACACATGCATGAAATTTTCAAAAAAAGATGTCTTTGATTTAATTTCAAGGCTTATGGTTGTTTTTGGTTTGGTTTAGGCATCCAAAATATGACAAGAAGGGGAGAGTGAACGAAATTTTTGGCTTATGAACATGAGATGGACGATAACTAAAGTTAACACGAAAAGATTTTGAGTTTCTAAGGTTCCGTTAGGTCAAAAACGCGAAAAACGAAAGCGTAAAAATAAATACCGAGAGTGATCGTAAACTACGAAACACTTAGAAAAGATAAAATAACTCATATAATATCTAAACTAATCAAGATCCGAATTCAGAACGCGTCCGATGACGTTTTTCAAATTTACGCGGGTTAACTTCCCGGTAAATCACCAGATTCAAACGTAACGTATAAAAGTAAAAAATAATGATCGAAAAAGTTTAAAATATTGACATGAAATTTCCGGGGTGTGACATTGTGAAACTCCAATAAGTTTAACAACTCCCTAAGCAGTGTACCTAACCGTTGTAGTGTAGTATTAGCAAGGCTCGGGGGTTATTATCGTTCTTTAGGGGAATAGCATGTGAAGGTCCGAACTAAATGTAACTAAGGTCTACGGGATTGAAAGAAGAATATTTTTGTATTTTTTTATATTTATGAAGGAAAATAAAATCTCGGGTTTGAAGGAGGATTTGATTTAAACTAATTTTATAATAATTAAACTAAACTCATGTGGAGAATTCGTATGATAAAATAAAAGTATTTACTTAATCATGCATGATCCTTAGTATGCTTCTTCTAACTCTATTGCCTTGTCATACTTGTGATGTATGTGTAAGTATTTCCGAGAAGCATGATGAATTACACGAAAACGCCAAACGCACAAGTAAGGTAGTATGAAGACTGTTACAAGGCCCCTAGGTAGATAGACGTGCATTAAAATACTTAAAATGGATCATCTATAGATGGGTAAGGTAGTATGAAGACTATTACCGATGGAATCCTTTCTACACAATCATGCCGCTCTAGATCTTCGATACACTTAAGGAACTAGTGTTCTAGAGTCTAAACATTCACACACATCAATCAAGAAGGAATATTGTTACGATCTACATACCAATTAACATGCAATCATAAGAAAATAAAAATGAGATCTAGCCTAGCATGTTAAAGATAAGCAAAACACAATAACCAATCAAACAATAAGACATATTGAAAGATTAAAGGATAATAGAACTTCACTATATTGAAACAAGTGATTAGGGAGGGTACAAAAGGGTTGGGAAACCGTAAAATACTCCCAAAGTTAGCTACAAGTCGTTCTCTAGCGAACTCCACTCCTAATATGCTATATGAAAACCTAAATTCAAGTTTGTATATATAGGAAAACAATCGCGATGGCGTCGCAATAAATTCTTACGCCGCCGCACCATCGAATCTTCTAGGGTTTTTTTATGACGGCTAAGTCTAGATGCCGTCACAACTTTTCCAGACGCGGTCGCTAGCAGATCCAGACGACGTCACAAGCTTTCCTGGCGCCGTCTCCATCATCTGTTAATTATTCTTCAGGCCTTCTTTAGGTGTAAATTTGTACTCTTGTCTCGGTTCTTCCAAAATAGAGCCTAAGTCACGTGTTTTCCATCAAGTGTCTTCCAAGTGCTAAAAATGAAAAAAGAAACGATTAAGCACATATTTTAAGTATTTTTGCATGAATATAGGGGTTAAATGACCTCGAAAAAGAGTATAAAATTACACGTCATCAAATACTCCTACACTTGGGATTTGCTTGTCCCCAAGCAAATGAGCTTTTCTACCTAGACAATAGCAATATCGGACGTATTTAACCTACTCTTTAAAGCTATTTATGGCACAACTAATTAGACCTCGTAACTAGAAGCACGGAAACAACACACTAGAACCTCACAATAAGTGTTTGGATTCTTTTTTTCTCTCGGTGTATAATGAATTATAACAATATGGGAAACGGAAAATTTAACACTCATTACCTGTCACAGCATATAAATTACCATAGACTTGATAAATGATAAAACCTCCACCGCTATGCATAAGTACTAAAAGTTACTATCAAAGAGGTCTTTAAAGGGTTGTGGGGGTGTAGGTGTAATGTGATAAACATGGAAACGGCAACGGATGGAAAATATTTAGGGAGTGACTTTTTGGGTGAATTTTGGGGTGAAGTGGTGAGTTAATTATCTATAAGAATACACGAAGGATGAGTTGCTAAGCCATGACTCGACCACTTGGTTAAGATATACAAACTCTATACAACTTTACAAGGACAAGGACTTAGCAACCGTGTACTCAAATTTTTAACTTTTCTTTCCCATTCTTCCGCAAAATAAATACTACCATGAATTCCAATCGTTCTAAAACAGTATTTACAAGGACAAGGACTTAGCAACCGTGTACACAAATTTTTAACTTGGGTTAAAACAATAATGTACTAAAAACAAGTACATACAAGGAAGGCTAACGATTTTTGGGTGTAACATTTAGTTGTAGGGTTAATAATGCTCTTCATTAACAATCCGGAATCCACCAAAGAATTATGAGAACCATGAAAAGGAAAGGCTCAAAGGGTTTCACTAGGGGTATCCTGCACTAAAGATGTGTGCATGGGAAGGGTGTAGGATAGTTATATAGTCTAGGTGTCCATAATAATAATTACAGGTTTAAAACATGGGTTAATCCTAGTGCCTCTTATTATTTAGCAAATCCTAATACTCACTATGCGGTCTCGGGATGCATCACTAAAGCAAGTTCTAGAATTTAATACACTACCAGTACACTCTCATATAATTAAAACTGATACCAATGTTCCAAAAAGGCGACAAAATCACACATGCACGGACAAATCCATGAATGTGACACATGCAATTGCTCTTTCCTTAACTCGAGAAAGCTAAAGGTATAAATTATCTTGGGTATCAAAGATGGATACCTGAATTCCTAAAGATCTAGGGGCGAACCTCACAATTTAAGGGTGGAATATTTTGAGTGGTAGGGTTTTGTGCTAGTCGTATAATTCCCTATCTAATGAGACGCTAATAGTACTTAGTTTTACCGGTATGTGCTATAATTTTTTTTAAAATTTGGGTCAAAATTACCTTCTACGTTATGTTTCGATATATTACTCATCATTTTAGGGACAAAGCAAAGATAAATGAAAGAATAGTTTATAAGGCTTTTATTCCCCCTTACACTTATTATGAACATTGTCCCCAATGTTCTATAAAGTACTCATAATAGAAAAAAGGGAAACGAAAAAGAGCAAAATAAACTAGTACTCCCCTGGTTTTGCTCAATGATGGAGAAGAAACAAATGATCCCGACTAAATCGTCATCCAAGACTTGTCCACAACAAAACACCTAAGAACTCTAGGGCTTCTCCTCATCAAACATAACCTGCAAATCAAAGACAAGATATAACTATACTAAGCGTAAAATCGGCGGAATGGTATATATACAACTATATGATTTAGGGTTTCTGACTTTACGAAAACAAATAAAGGATATGATGAATGTGTTAATGTAATTGTGGTTTTCTGCAGGTTTTTCAAAAATTATACAAAATTAGAAAAATACAAATTTTACTGTAGTAAGGTGGTGACGCCGTCAAGAAAATCATGACGCCGTCTCCACGTACTGTAAAGATTTTTTTTTTCTTGAAAAATTTCTGCACGCAAGTCCCATTAGTATTTCCTACAAATATACTGCAAAAACCACAAAATTTATTAACACAATCGTATGACTCAAACAAACACACACGACACGAATTAATCAAATTATTTATTTGACTTGTTTGAAATGGTTCTTATAAACCGGATATTTTCCCCTACACTTATTATGCAAAATACCTTTGATTGAGTTTAAGACAAAGTTAAAATCAAAACAAAGCATGATAAGAAACAATAGAGAATTAAAACACACGACACACCTAGAATGCAAGAAATTAAAAGATTGGGTTGCCTCCCAATAAGCGTTTTTGTTTATTAGAGAGTCTTTTAGTTAGACTCGGAGTTCTATTCCTTACTGACTCCTCCTTGGTCATCCACATCACTTTTACTACTACTGTCATCGGGTCCAGTTTGGTATTCGGGGCCTAACTCTAAGCATTCCTTATGGAACCCTAGTATTTTGTTCATCGCGTACTAAACTCCCTTTCTCTTATCCTCTTCATTCCTAAAGTAGACCGATTTCGTATTCTCCTTTTCCATATCCGAAAGCGAGTCATATTGATCTATCTTATGGGGCATCTTATAGGCAATTTCCTCAATTCCATTTGTGAACTTCACTACTCTTGATGATAAATCATAAGTCATGTTAGATAGTTCAACAAAATGCTTTTCTAATACAACTGATGACATCCTAGGGTCTATAATCGAACTAAAATCCTCTACAATCATGAAATCCGAGGCATATATGAAATTCCCTACGAAGATAGGCATTCCTCTAACTCTTCTCGTGAAGTTGCTAAGTCCACTAGGACTCTTAGGATATTTCCTATGCTCGATTGGGTTTGTCTTTATCTAGTTGTAGAGAGTTTTAGTCATTATGTTTAGGGGAGAATCTTGGTTAATGTAAGCTCTTTCAATGTGTACGTGCCTTATATTGCATAGTATCTTAAGGTTCAAGGGGTTTCCTCCTACAATAATAGGGTCACTTACGATCATAGATGGGATTGGGGCACTCATTAATTACTTATGATATGCTAATTCGCTCTTAGTTAGAAATTTGTAAAAGTGATCTCCCCCAAATTATTCCTTTCCTAAGACATCATCATCTTCATCTAACTCTTCATTATTAGGGCAATCTTTATCTTTAATTAGTTTGATGAGCATCACATCACTATCTTTTTCTTTCTTACAAAAAACTCTAGAGCAGTGCGATGAAGGAATTAAATTCAATGATTCAAGAATTAAGTTGAGTTTAAGAACTTTTTCACCCAAGATTGAGGTTGGAACCTCGGGTGGTGGTGGTGAATTTGTGTCATCCATTTTGAAAGTTTGATTTGAGAACAAAAAACATAAAGAAAAGATAGACTACAAGAAAACTAATGACAAGAAATAAAAATCTCACTTGAAAGGATTCAAGCGAGTAGACCTAAGCTAAATAAAATTCGAAAACTATACTATTCCCCGGCAGCGACGCCAAAAACTTTGATGAGGCTGTGAAACTCCACTAAGTTTTGCATCTCCCTAGGCAGTGTACCTAACCGTTGTAGCGTAGTATAGGCAAGGCTCGGGGGTTGTTATCGTTCTCTAGGGGAATATCGTGTGAAGGTCCAAACTAAATGTTACTAAGGTCTACAGGATTCAAAGAAGAATATTTTTGTATTTTTACATTTTTATGAAAGCAAATAAAATATCGGGTTTGAAGGAGGGTTTGATTTAAACTAATTATCTAATAATTAAACTAAACTAATATGGAGAATTTGTATCATAAAAGGGAAGTGTTTACTTAATCATGCATGGTCCTTAGTATGCTTCTTCTAACTCTATTGCCTTGTCACACTTGAGATGTATGTGTAAGTATTTCCGAGAAGCATGATGGATTACATGAAAACGCTGTCTACGTGATACCTCGCTAGGGAAACGCGTAAGTAAGGTAGTATGAAGACCGTTACAAGGCCCCTAGGTAGATAGACGCGCATTAAAATACTTAAAAGGGATCATCCATAGATGGGTAAGGTAGTATGAAGACTATTACCGATAGAATCCTTTCCACCAATCATGCCGCTCTAAATCTTCGATACACTTAAGTAACTAGGGTTCTAGAGTCTAAACATGCACACATATCAATCAAGAAGCAATATTGTTAGGATCTACATACCAATTCACATGCAATCATAAGCAAACACTAATGAGTTCTAGCCTAGCATGTTAAAGATAAGCAAAACATAATAACCAATCAAACAATAAAACATATTAAAAGATTAAAGGATAAAAGAACTTCACTATATTGAAACAAGCGATTAGGGAAGGTACAAAAGGGTTGGAAAACCCTAAAATACTCCCAAATCAGCTACAAGTCGTTCTCTACCGAGCTCTACTCCTAATATGCTATATGAAAACCTAAATTCGAGTGTGTATATATAGGAAAACAATCGTAACAACGTCGTAATAAATCCTGACGTCATCGCGTCGTCAAATCTTCTAGGGTTTCGTTATGACGGCTAAGTCTAGACGCCGTCACAACTTTTCCAGACGCGGCCGCTAGCAGATCAAGACGGCGTCACAAGCTTTCCTGACGCCTTCTCCACCATCTATGAATTATTCTTCAGGCATTCTTTTGGTGTAAAGTTGTACTCTTTTCCCGTTTCTTCCAAAATAGAGCACAAGTCATGTGTTTTTCCATCAAACATCTTTCAAGTGCTAAAAATGCAAAAAGAAACGATTAAGCACATATTTTAAGTATTTTTGCATGATTATAGGGGTTAAATGACCCCGAAAAAGTATATAAAGTTACACCTCATCAAAGGTCCTGTTGAAGAGGCTAGAAAGCCATGTGATAACCTCATCCCCTAGGCATTTCCACGCATCTATGGGTATTTCATCTGGTTGATCCTCTAGTAGTAGGAGTCGGAATACAACAATATGCTAGGTTCCCCAACTTCTTTGCGTCCCTCTGGTTCTTTCGAGTTGAAAAGGGAGGGAAACTAATCACACCATATTCTTTTAATCTCTTCTTCGTCCTTAATGGTTCAACCTCCTTTAATTTTTATAAAGCGTATGTATCCTACATCCCTCCTTCTTCTCTTTCGTGCTTTTGCAATCTTGAAGATATCGTTTGCTCCCTCTTTAGAGTATAAATTCTTGTATAGTTCTTCATACACATTATCTTCCACTTAGGCTACGGCTTCTTTTGATTCTTTCTTAGCTTCTTTATACCTCTCATGCGCCCTAAGCAGCTCCTTTTGGTTACCTTCCTGACATGAAAGTAGCTCTCTAAACCTTGCTTGTTTTGCCGTGACTTTAGATTGTACTTCTTCACAAAGCCACCAGGATTCCCTACGTGCCGTATGGGTCTTCGATGTCCCAATAGCTACACCTAGGGTATCCTTTGCCGTGTCTTTGATGATACACATAAGGATGTTCTACATAAAGTCCACATCGCTAGCAAATATGACCTCTGCTTTAGTAGAAACACCCTCTCGATCTGAATGTCTTCGTTGCGTCTCCCTTGAGGTTCTTCCATAAGATTCTCGGCATAGCCCTCCCTTCCCTCCTGTACTAGTCACTCTTAAACAGAGTGTCTAGTGCTAGCAATCTGTGTTGAGATGAGCATGCTTCTCTTGGAAAGACTCTGCGGTCCTTATTTGATTTATGAATGTGTAGGGTATATTTATATATATTGGATATTCACTTGAAAAGTGTGGGTAGTGTGACCTTATGTGTGAAAAGTGAGAGACGGTGAGGGGAGGTAAATGAAGAGAGAAAATTGATATGACACTTAAGTGCAATGCGGTCAAATGTGACCATAAATGTTATGTTTACTCTAAACTCCTAAAATTTATCATTTAACCTATTTTTTGATTATTGCAAATAACATTTGTAAAAGGGAACTTTTAAGTGGATAATTTATAGTAATATTTTACATGACACGTGATCCTAAATGAGCCATTAGAGGCCCACCTATGTATGAGATCTTTGTTCACAAATACTATATGATATCACAAAATACAATTGTAAGCGTAGGTGAAAGTACAAAAGCACACATTAAAACTGAATGGCGCGCTCCAAATTATAAAAAAAACTAACAAACATAACATACCAACATCGGCGCGCAAATACGTACATGGGGCACACTTCAAATACCATAAAACATAAATCTTAGACGCATTTCAAGACATATGTACCTTTATGATTTTAAAGAGACTCTCTTTAGAGAAATTTAGACATATGTACCTTCAAGACATATTGTTTGGAATAGGTTAAGAAAATGAATTTAAAGATGTCTTTAATTGGGTTTAATATTTTTAAATGAGTTAGTTAAAGATGAATATATGAGTACGATATATGCACAGATTAGAAAAGATGAATATATGTGCAATTGTTTTTGTTTGTTCTCATTGATGCTTCTATTTTGTTAGTATTTTTGTAATGTGATGAATTCGTGATGAATTTGAAATTGTGATAAATGTTAGTGTTATAAATAAATATTATTGTGTTTTTGTTCTATTTTATTAGTATTACGGTGTTAGTATTTTTGTAACGGATGTGGCAAATTTAATTTATAAATTAAGGGTGGCCAGATTATTAAGGGTGGTGGTCGGAAATATTAAGGGTGGCCGGAATTATTGGTAGGTTGTTGGAATAAAAAAGGTTGAAGACAAACAAGGTTGAATTAGATGGTACTTTCCCATTGGTGCCATCGGGTATGTAATTTTTTAGGTTCTAATCATGTGGCATGTCATATGATTTAGAGGTGGTTCAAGCGTTAGCTTGAGGTTGATGTGACGCTCAGTCACATTCCATTGTTCTTCATTGGTTTTTTGGTGTAATATATTTTACCGGGGTGGAGCCCTTTTACCCCCAAAAAAAAAGACAAACGAGGTTGAAGATGAGAGTATTTTTGTCCTTTTACTCTAACAAGCAAGATTACTCGCGCGTTGCTGCGGGACGTTAATTTTCGCGCGTTGTTGCGGGACGCTATTTTTTTTCTATTTTGTGCGGGTTTATTTTTTTGCTCTCTGTAATCGAAAGGTATTCAACTTCTATTTAGTTGTTAGGTGTTTATGTTTTTAGTCTAAAGTATAGAGTTTATAAAGTATAAATAAGAACCCTAGATTTTGTGTATACCAAACTGAAAATCATAAAACCCATCTACTAGAAAAAAAGCATGAGATAAAGATCATGATCAAGATAAAAATGGTACCTGATAGTATAACATTGTAAGTATTTAATGAAAACCAATTCCAAGCTTTTACATTCAAATTAGAAGTTTGGTGCCAGCAAATTTACTTCCTTTTGTTTGTTGTTGCAGTTCAGATGGATGGCTCTCAATTTTACTATAGAATTTATCCAATGCGTCATCAGACCTCTCGCCATCATATCCACACGCAGTTGATTAAATTCAGGCGCATATGTTCCTCTATCACCACTAATCGAGCCTCATTACACTTCTTGCCTATTACCTCTTTCTCAGCCTCTAAACCCTCGACTGCTCTCACCTTTGTTGCTTCATACCTTTTTTTCATCTTCTCTTTAGCCCACTCCATTGTCCCTTTACTGCCCTCTTTAGCCTTCTCAAGCGCCTGTCACGTGATAGACTCGCACACTCTCTCACATTTTTTTCCTTCTGGTATGCTGGTCCTGCACCGAACCATATGACAATGTTATTATTCTTCATGAGCATTGTATCTTTTTAGTATCAATCTTCACATCGACCTTTATAGCAAATAGACCATTGCTCTCCTAGGGCCCAATGCAACCTCCAATTCAAGAACTTATTGTTCAGGATCTGCATGACAACACATGGACATTTCGTCACATATAGAGCGATAAGTATTTATACGAAGGTGTTAAATATATAAATTTTGTTTGAAGGGTAGTTTTGTCATTAAAAAAGTTCATCAACACACCTTTTTCTATCTCTCGCTAAACTTTATTGTGGTTTTTTCCTTGCTGATGCAGGCCAGCCAAGACGACACCTACTAACTACAGGTTGGAGTATGTTTGTTGGTTCAAAGAGGCTTAAAGTTGGTAACGCTGTCCTATTTATCAAGTATGATTCTTAAATAAATAACGACACAACAATGTTGTTCGTGAAATAGCTTCAACACTGGTATTGTTAAATACTTTAACAACATCAGTTTGAACGACACATATCTTTTGATCATTAGCTTGTTGCCTGTTGCTTTTTGCTGTAGTTAACTTTATCAGCAACTTTCTTTTGCAGTGGACATTCACTTAGGACAAAAGCTTTTTCTGGTTGCACACAAACATGGTCCATTAGATGTTGATGAGCAGCTGCTTCTTTTCTTGGGCAATTAATATTTGACGATGTACAGGAAATATGTCTTGAGTTATCAATATAATCAGAACATGTAGCTGCAGAAACCAATAAATCAAATTCATTAACCACTACAATGGGCAAAAACTAAAATAATTAATAAAAGGTAAAGCTACATAATGTAGTAATAATATACTTACCAATTAATCTGGATGCATCATTCCATAACATCCGCACACATTGGAACGGAAGTTTCATGCGTTGCGTTTTTGTTTAACGATGCTTTTGAATGCTGATTCATTGTAATCTATACACGTATTAATAAAATATAAAATAATAGAAAATTACCAAACTACCCTTGAGGACAAAGGAAGAAAGGAAAATTCTCACAATTATATATAATAATACGTATATTTACCGGTAAGTGATTACCGGGTCGTATTCCTCGAAGATTTATGAAATTGAGACCACGTTTGTTGTTTGGACAATGATTTGAATTGGTTCAAAGATGATTTGTTTCCTAAAATCATAAAAGTGAGCAATTTAAAGGACAATTAAACCTAACTTTAATAACGGGAAATTAAACCTTAACTAAAAGCGCAAAACGGGAACCCTAAATGGTAATTAAAAACCCTAAATTTCCAAAATTAAACCTAAAATGAATTTTTCTCTTTTAATGGACTCTAATTGACTAAAAAGTAAGTTTAAAGAAAACTAGAACAAAAACGGAGTTGAATTGAGCTTAAAAATTTGAAAAACGTGAACGGGAACGAATCCCGTTCTTTAAAAATTAAGTTTTTGCAATTTTAACCCTACGAAAGCAAAACTAATTTTTCTAGAAACTATATGATAAAAGAAAATTTTCTAAAAAAGGATTATATTTTTTTGATTATTTTTCTATTTTTTATGAATTTTTAAAGTTTTTAATAAAAATAAATGTTTAAAAATACTAAACTAATTATAAAAATTCTAAAAAAATTATAGAAAGTAGCTTGAACTAAGAGGAATCTAGGAAAAATAAGCTCGGGAACACAGCTTATCGAATAAGCTACGAAATAAGCTAAAACAGCTTATTGTACTTTAGGAGCTAAAATGTATACAAATAATAAATTTTGCAAAGTCCTAACGGATGAGCTATTGTAGTGTGATGGTTGTGTGTGTAAGTGTTAAAACACTTGGTGAAGGAGGTAGAGGTCCCGGGTTCGAGCCTTGCTCACCCGGGGCTTCCCACTTTCCCAAGTGTTTTAATTTTTTCCATTTTTTATAACTTTTTAAAACTCTTAAAAATAAGCAACTTTTGTAAAACAACTATTTTTATAAACTACAAATAAGCTCAGAAATAAGCTAAATAAGACAGGATTGCTTAAACTATACTAAGTCCTAAGAAAACTAACTGTTTGGCTTTTTTTAAGGAAATTAAGCTAATGAGAAAGACAAATAAGCTAAAACAAATGAAAAGCTATATCTAATAAGCACAAGAGATCAAAAATAAGCAATGACAATAAGCTAAAAAGACAGAAAAGCTAAAAAGCTTAAAAACACTTAAAAATTTTACACTAGAGAGCAAATAAGCTCACATAAGCTTATGGCAAAACCAAATAAGCTAAAATGAGCTTAAACTATCCTAATAAGCTAAACTAAACTTGAATAAGCAATTACAATAAGAATATAAGCTAAAATAAAGAAATAAGCACCTTTAGTGTAAACTGAAAACAAAACAGCCTCTTAAGGCACCTTTGAGCTTAATTTTAAGCACTCAAATGAACTTTATGACAATATGGCTTACCCCATCTTAAAGCTTATACTATAAGCTTTCTAAAACTACCTTTGAAAAGAATTTTGAAATTCAAATGCTTAATCAAATACTAAATGAAAACAGCTTATACTCAGAATGCACTAGGTATGACTTTGGCTTTTGAAAATGAAAATGCAGGTTTTTAAAGCTAAAAACAGATACTCAAATAAGCTTAACTTCAAAAAGCAAATTGAAACCCATTAACTATTACCCTAGATCTAATTGTGTGCTAAATATCTAAATCTAAGAACAACTTTTACTTATTGAAAATTGATGATGAAAAAGACCTTTTTCTGTTTTTCTTAACTGGTGCAGTTTGCACAATTGTGACTCAAATTAAACTAGACAAAATGAAGACCAAAGGAACAGATTGTAATACTTATAAATCATCAAACGAAGAACAAATAAGGTCATTTCAATTACTAGAAGTGATTCAAGCTTAAAATTCAAAAGAGACCTTAACAATTATGGACTTATATTAATCTAATTTATGAAAAACTAATTATCCCTATCCTAGCTTATGAATCTAGCTAAAACAGACTTAGTTGAAAGATTAAAATCAAAAACTTAAGACCAAATTATCTCAAGCAGTACTAACTTGTGGTTAGTACTGCTGAGCCAAACACCCCCTTATTCTTATGAAAATTCATTTGAGCTTATGAAATTTGAATTTAATGAACAAAACTTGAATACCAGATGTCTAACAGCTTATAACACAACTACTTATCATTCTCAAACACAAAAATCAGATCAAACAACAATGATTAAGCTAATGCTAATTTTTTTTGGTTTTTGACAGATTTAAAAGACAAAATAGAGTAAACTAAGATCTAAGCTATAGAACTCATAAACAGATATTCAAACATTCATAATAAGCATAATAACACAGATTTAAGCACTAATAAGCAAGAAATAAGCTAAAAATAAGCAAATGCAATTATTAAGCTAAGAGACTTGAAATTTAAAGAAGACTTACAAAAGCCTTAGCTAAACAAAGGCTTGATTTGCTCAAAGAGCTGTCAATAAGCTCTAGCTTATCACAAGGATAAGCTAGTAAAGTCCTATGAACTCTTCCATTGCTAGTTCATCATCCAAGCAACCAAAATCCTTATTAAGCATAGGTATTAACTGATTTTAAATGTTTAAGTATATTCAATGACTAATTTGAGCTCAATCTGAGCTTAGAGACTCAGAGAGCTTATGAAGAGCTTATAAGAGTAGCTTGTGAAATAATTGAATAGAAGCATTTGAGATATATAAAAGCTTATAAGTAAAAACAGATTGTAAACAAGTAAACTATGATTTTATTGATTTAAAACTGAATACAAAACTTTGGAAATGAAGATTACAATAAGCTGAAAACTGAATTTTAAAATTACATTAGCTAAAACTAAATTAAGCTACTATTAAAAGCTAGAAAAAGAAGATGATCTTGTGAGTGAGGAGAGCTCTTTATATAGCAGTTGAGTGAAGCTTCTAGGAGTCTAGCCCGCTCCTCTTATCCATGATCTTAGCCCTTAATCCTTTTATCTCATTTATGGTCCGTTGGATTTGATATGATGAGCACACGGATTGCCAACGTGGCATTCCGTGTGTCAGAGTACTTGTGCTTCTTTTGCACTAAATTTAGTGCAAAAATCCAATCATTGGTGTGCTTTCTTTCTATGTCCACGTGTCACTTCATGTGGTGTCCTAGCTAATGAGAGGCTTTTATGACATTTAACTCTGCCACATCGTACCTTGGTACTCGAATCTACTTTCCCCGCTGTCAATTTGAATTAACCCCATGTTTTGACAAGGTAATAAGGTAGAAACGATGATGAATAGTAAAAAACAACTCGCGCCCTTTTTTATCTATTTACTATTCATTTAAAATGTTTGACCAGGGCTTGGGGGTTTGACTTGGGCCTTTTTATATCAAATAGGTTAGGCCGGGAGTTTTGGGCTTGGTTATAAGGGTGTGTTATAAAGATAATGACCGTTATCTCTTATATTATAAAGAGATAACGGTGTTAGGGTTTGGGACTTTTGGTAAAATTAGGTTTAACATTTAGGGCTTTTTGGGTATTTTGAGGATTTTGTCTTTTTGTGGTTGACCAGTGTTGACCTTAGGTTGACTTTTGTTGACCATAGCTTGATAATTCCCGGCTCTTATGCACTCTTTCCTTTCCCGTGTCCGTGTTTGTCCGGCTTTGACCGTTTTCTTGAGATTTTTGCAATATCCGTACCTACACAATCACAAAGACAAAACGAGCAATATACAAGTATTTTTAAGCACAATTTTGTCTTTTATGGGCCATATTTGATATGAAACGGATATGTATTTTCACAAAAATCAATCACAATGAAAGGACTTAATTTCACACTTAAATTGGGTGTTAACAAAGTTACGAAATAAAACAAATTTAGGCAAAACATCTGATTTATTAATCAACGGATAAACCCACACATAATGAGAATAATGATCCAAGAACAAGACATAATATTTAAAACCCAAAAAGATTCAGAATAGGGGAAGTCCACAAACCCAAGTGAACAATGTCAAAACAAGACTTAACCAAAGTATGTGAGCTAGAAAATGGAAGCCTCGCATGCTTGCCAAGCTGACACACACCGCAAAGCACGGGAGGTTTCGTTTTATTACAGAAATGAAATGACTAGAAATAAGGCTACGTAACACTTTACTTCCTGGATGTCCAAGTCGCTGGTGCCACGTATGTTGACTTGTTAGAAACGCTTGAGGGATAGGAAAAGGCTTCATGACCGGATAGAGATCCCTCGTGCTATCACATTGGAGAAGCACTCGACGGGTCATGAAATCCTTAATAGAAAAACTAAAAGTGTCAAATTCAATGGTACAATAATTATCGCGAACAAATTGACGAACATAAATTAATTTTTTAACAATGTTAAGAGTAATGAGGAGGTTATTATGATGAAGAGGTCTGTGATGAGTAGGCAAAATGCTATTGCCAGTCTTAAAAATATCACTAAGACAATTAACAAATTCATTAAGAAGAGAACTTGCACCCGTATCCATATTCCATGCATCGGTATTTGGATCTTGAAGAGTCATCATTCTAAACGCATGAGGCAAGATTGTCTCTTGTCCCGACTGTGTATAAGCTATGGAAGGTGCAATACCTGAATGTCCCATATTTTAACCCATGGCTGTCTGACCCATACCCGGCTGACCAAAGCCCAAGTGAAGTTGGGCTAAAGATATCCCTGTCCCAGTTTTGGTATTATAGGCAAGTGGGCCAAAGTCCAATATAGTAGACTGTGATGGGGCCGGTCTTGTAGAGGGTCCATAATTCATATGCACCTGTCATATATTGTTCCTAGTGTACCCAAATTGATTTAATAATTCCTATTGGGTGCGAATGAGAGTGAGCATTTGCCCATGCATCAAGTTGTTCATGGAATGTGAAACTTGCCTAGAAATAGTAACATTTAGACGTGGTCTACTAGCAGTCCATAGGGATGAGATCGAGCCTTGGTTAACTCTGTTAGTTAACATTTGTATTTGTATAGGCCCGCTT
>BQNB010062378.1:0-36097 GCA_026074375.1 Tanacetum coccineum | reverse complement strand
AAATAGTAATTTTAGCTATATAGAACATATATACTACTAAATATGATAAAAGTAAAGACATAAAGGTTTTTAAATAACCTTATATTGATGTATGATGATAAGAAATTTGTCCTAAACCCTTGTTTAGACTTTAAAACCAAACTTGCACCCTTTAAAACCCTAGATTTCCAAGAAAAACCCTAGCTTCCTTTTCTTGTTTCCACACTTGCAAATGGTTAACCAATGCTTCAAATCATCTTGAGGTATCTTAGATATGATGTGAGATTACTTGTATGTGTTGAAGAAAAATTTGTAAGAATTATTTAGAAGGGGTGTTTGTAGCCATGGGCTATAAGAGAGGAAAAGAAGAGAGTTTTTGATCCGCTAAGTGTTAAGTGTTATGTTTTTCTTATCTCTTGCAATGTTTAAGAAATGTACATGTATGACTAGTCAAGGAGACATAATGAGGGTCTTTAGGAAGTCCATGGTCTTGGTCTTTGGTCCAAGAAACAAGATATGTCTAGGTTTAATGGTGTAGTGTAGTACAAAACCAAGTTGCAAATTTTCTTTTCCTATTTATTTGTATCCATTGCTAGAAATCCGGCCATAGAGGGATATATGTGATATATTTGTTGAAGCGTTGAAAAGTTTTAGTGGTTCCGGGTATGCCTAAATGCAATTTATCGCGAAACGTATCAAATTTATTAACCAATAAAAATAAAATGAACAAAGACCATAATTATTCTCAAAATAATTATTTAATACTTGATTGATTTAAACATTTAATCGTTTGATGCCCGTTTACATTGAACGCTAATATTTAGAGTACGCGATTTAACTTAACGTTTACAATTTAAAGCAAACGCGTACAATACAAAAGATACATTGTGGATTTATTGACGACGTCAATGACCCTAAAACACGGGGTGTTATAGTCTTCCCCCGTTAAGTGAGCCTTGTCCTTAAGGCTTAAGACACGGCACCTGACGCCGGCGCGGTCTCTGTGAACAGATGTGGGTATTTCTTCTGGAATTGATCCTCACGTTCCTACGTAAACTCAGGACCTCGCTTGGAGTTCCATCGAACCTTGACTAATGGGATGCGGCTTCGCTTCAACCGTTTAACTTCACGGTCCACGATCTCGACGGGTTCCTCGACAAATTGAAGCTTGTCATCAAAATGAAGTCCATCTAACGGAACGGCTAACGGTTCGTCGGCATAACACTTCTTCAAATTGGATACATGAAATGTATTATGAACCCTGCTTAGCTCTTCTGGAAGCTCGAGCTTGTAAGCAACCTCTCCAACCTTTTCTAACACCTTGAAAGGTCCAACATACCTAGGGTTTAACTTCCCCGTTTGCCAAAGCACGTACGACCCCTTTCCATAAGCGATACTTTAAAGCAAACTTAAATCCTCGACTTAGAATTCCATCGGTTTACGCTTCAGATCGGCGTAACTCTTCTGTCGATCACAGCGCTTGTCACCCCTTTGCTTGATTTGGACCAATTCCTCAGTCGCTATTGAATGAGTTTGGACACGAGGAATAGAGCTCTCCAACTCGTCCAACAAACAGGTGAACGACACTTTCGACCATAAAGTGCTTCAAATGGTGCGGCCTTGATGCTAGCGTGATAGCTATTGTTATAAGAGAACTCGACTAATGGCAAATGGTTAACCCAACCCTTTCCAAAGTCGATCGCACAAGCACGTAGCATATCCTCGAGAGTTTGAATAGTCCTCTCGCTTTGCCCGTCGGTTTGTGGATGGTACGGCAGTGCTCATATCCAAACTAGTACCTAAAGCATACTGAAGTGGCTTCTAGAAATTTGATGCAAACCTCGGGTCGAAATAGGATGGTGCAAGAATAACAAGAGATTGGTGTAGAAAATTTAGGTAAAATGGGTGTTTGAGTGATGAAGGTGTATGACAAGGGAGAGAGCAAGGAGAGGTGATGGTATTTTTTTTCAACTATGTGTAAGTGTGAGAGAAAAGGGCTTGGTTTTATAAAACTTGGGCATGCATTACATGCATTTGACTAGGACAAATGTCCTAGTCTTTCCTTCTCCTCATGCCACGCCACCTATGAGGTGGTGGTGTCAAAATTTTGGTTTTATAACTTATAAACTTTAGTATTTAGGGTATATTTTTTAAGATAGGTGGGTAGTTTTGAGGGTAACGGGTATTAATGTAAAATATTTCAAGAGTTAAGGCGGAACCACGAAGTAAAAACGAACAAGGTAAAGAAATAGTTCTACATTAAACGGAATATTTTTCTAAAAATTAAATTACGTAGTGTTTAAGACGGATAGTAATTCTAAGCATGGCTCGTAAATAATTAAAACGACAATTTTAATAAAACCAACTAAAAGTAATAAAATAAATTCTATAAAATTTGGAAAATAAAAGTAAGGCTCGGATAAGTAGTGACCTTAAATACGAAATGATACAGTTTGGGGAGATTCAAACCTATAGTCATGACTAAGGCTCGAACCCTTAATGGTGGCTCTCGTTTCTTCCTGCTCAAGGCGTCAGCGACAACATTTGCTTTCCCTATGTGATAACGAATCTCGCAATCGTAATCACTAAGTAATTCTAACCAACGACGCTGCCTCATATTCAGCTCCTTTTGATTAAGAATGTGTTGTAGACTCTTGTGATCCGTGAACACCGTACACTTGGTTCCGTACAGATAGTGTCTCTAGAGTTTCAGAGAAAACACTACCGCTCCAAGTTCCAAATCATGAGTCGTATAGTTCTTCTCATGAATTTTCAGCTGGCGTGATGCATAAGCAATCACCTTCTCTCTTTGCATCAACACAGCGCCCAAACCCTTCTTTGAAGCATCGCAGTATACGATGAAATCTTCGCTTCCTTCTGGTAAAGCCAGAATTGGCGCACTACACAACTTCTGCTTAATCAGTTGAAACGCTGTTTCTTGTTTGTCACCCCACTCAAACTTGACCTTCTTCTGAGTGAGCTTGGTCATTGGTTTGGCAATCTTCGAAAATCCTTCGATGAATCTTCGATATGCCCCAGCTAGACCTAAAAAATGACGAATCACCGTATGTGACTTAGGAGATGCCATTCTTTAATGATTCGATTTGGCAGGTCTAAACGTGAAACCTTGGTTGTCTATCACGTGACCGAGGAACTGTACTTTAGGAAACCAAAATTCACACTTGGAAAATTTGGCATACAACTTCTCTTTCTTAAGCAACTCTAAGATTAACTTAAGGTGCTCTTGTCTCTGTTTGTGTCTTCGATATATTAGAATTATCTCAATAAAAATTACGAAATTTATCCAAAAGTATGGTTGCACACCCATTCATAAGGTCCATGAATACGGGCAGGTGCGTTTGTCAAACAAAAATCAATAACTTGAAATTCAATAATGGCCATAACGGTTTCTAAAAGCGTCTCGAATGTCCTTCTTCTCGAACCCCAGTTGGTGATAACCCGACCTTAGGTCGATCTTCGAGTAGACACTCGACCCTTGAAGCTGATTAAATAAATCATCAATTCTTGGGAGAGGATAATGGTTCTTCACCGTTAGTTTATTCAATTCTCGACAGTCAATGCACATTCAAAACGATCCATCCTTCTTCCTGATAAACAAGACCGGAGCTCCCTAGGGTGAGGAACTAGGTCTTATAAAGCCTTTGTCAGATAGTTCTTTGAGTTGCTCCGACAACTCTTTCATTTCAGAAAGTGCCAATCGATAAGCGCAGACGGCTACGGGTGCAACACCAGGTATCAAATCGATTTGAAATTCCACTTGTCGAGTCGGAGGAAGACCCGACAAGTCCTCAGGGGGGGGGAGGGGAAAAAAGTGGGGGGGGGGGGGGGGGGGGGGGGAGAAATACTTCAGGAAATATCGACACTATTGGGGTACATCCTCAATACGATTAATTGGTATATTCCTTAATGGCGAGTAAACTTGTTAGTGGATCGTCCTAGGGTGACTAGGGATGCGTCTTGACTTTTGGACATAGGATTTTTGTATAAAATGATGTCGACTTTATATAGTACGGTGGTGTAAGAGTTTACTTAGTGATTATTATTGTCAGTTTGGTTTCTCGCGATGATTACATTTTATGAATACGCACGCAGAACTTGATATAAATAGAAAATTGTCTTTTGACAAGAAGTTTTAAGGTGACTACTCTCAGCATGGCATGGTCCTTCCTGAATTATACATAGTTGATCAGGCCATGTATAATTGAGGACTAACGATGCATTGCTCATTTTTGTCAAAATAGCGTCATGATTTCATGATATTTGTGGGAGTGGCTTATATAAATAAGTAGAGAATTAAAGTAAACTTGACAAAATACATTGATTTGATAGATAATTTGAAATCATTCATACAATCACAACGGAAACTTAAGAGGAAATACAACGAGAATTCTTAAAGGAATAGAGTCTAAGCACTGATATCGTCCTCCATGTCGTTAAGGTCTTGATCGGCTTCTCCTCCTCCTAATGCATGCACCAATCCACGTGCTCCAGTACCTTCAGCCTGGTTTCCATGGTTCTGGTTCTTTAGCTCCGGGCAATCACTCCTGTAGTGCCCTGGATTCCCACATTCATAGCAAGTGAGGGTTCTTTGATTCCTAGCGGCAGCAGGATTTCTACAATCCTGGGTCATGTGGCCAATCTTCTTGCAATTCCCGCACTTTACAGTACATGGCCCATTGTGGTGCAGCTTGCACCTGTTGCACAATGGAAGAGTTCCAGCATACTCCTTCCTTTCACCAGTCCCAGCGGCGTAAGCTCGAGCCACATTTTGTCTCTTGGGAGATTGTTGTTGAGCTTGATTGTTGTTATCAAGTTTCCTCTTATTCTCAGCTTGACGTTCAGCAAGCGTGCTAATCTTTTTGTCCATCAACTCTGTTGCCATTTCAGTAGCTTCCTGCATGGTTTTTGGTTTTGACGCCACAACACTTCCGTGAATCATGTCGGGCAACCCACCGACATACCTTTCAACTTTGTCAGACTCTTCAGGAAACATTCGAACACACAGCAATGCTAGTTCCTGGAAACGTTGGTTGTACCCTATTACGTCGGTACCTTTTACTTTCAAATTCCACAACTCAGCCTCAAGCTTCTTCATCTCGTTCCTTGGACAGTACTTGTCGGTCATTTTCTTTTTCAGTTCTGTCCAAGTCATTGCATACGCAACATCATGACCAACAATCCTAACGTGGGAATTCCACCACGTCAGAGCACCTGCTAAAAGAGTACAAGTGGAAAACTTGATCTGATTCTCCACAGAGCAGTGGCTTATGCGAAACACAGTCTCCATCCTTTCAAACCATTGAGTTAGTTCGACAACTCCCTCAGTGCCTTTGAAATATAGAGGTTGGCACTTCATGAAGTCTTGGTAAGTGCATTCTCGAGCAACGCGTTCAGTCCTTCTGACACCCGTTCCCGAAGTATGGCTGTCATCGCCATTCCTGTTTGCATCACGTGCTGCCAGTGCAGCAGTAACACCTTGGTCAATCATTGCCTGAAGCTGGGCATTGGTGACAGATGTGGTGGTAGTTGTTGTGGCT
Organism: Tanacetum coccineum; assembly: GCA_026074375.1. Taxonomy (NCBI): domain Eukaryota; kingdom Viridiplantae; phylum Streptophyta; class Magnoliopsida; order Asterales; family Asteraceae; genus Tanacetum; species Tanacetum coccineum. The sequence continues at coordinate 30,560 of BQNB010062378.1, read as the reverse complement.
GGGGTGGTTCTGGTTCTGGGTGCTTTCCTTGGAGGCATTATCTTCAAAATCAGAAGAGTAATAAGATTAGATTAGTTTAGTTATCTTCGTCACGCTCCAAAAATAGAGTGTTGTGAGATGATGTATGGTAAATATGAATGTGCGCTCATGGCATAAATGAACGATGGTAAGATATCATACTTGATAGCTTAACGTTTATGTAGCGCTTAGGACCTACAAGCTTATAGTACTACCTCGCCTAAAGAAATGTTCCAATATTTATATAAATAACCCTTATATAAATAATTGTAGAGTATGCGAAAGAATGCAAACTCATCTTTGCATATATATGTAAGGCTCTTATAGTAATGTACGTACTATAATATAAACACGTATATGAATCATGTAAGCATCTAGTAAGACCAACTAATGCAAACAACTAGTGTATGTGTGTCCCGTGAAAAACCCCTTCGTATGAATGCAATGTTTGAAAACGGTTATAGTCCAGCAAAACATTTGACCTGGTTCTCTATAACCTTGGCTTTGATTACCAATCTGTAACACCCCCAAATTGGGTCGCATCGGAATAAGGGTTCGGGGCGTGTTACTTCATAGATCAACAACACAAGATATATAAGAACGACTTTTAAAAGTGTCGTTATTAGATTTAGCAAAATGTTTGTTACAAAAGCCCGAAGCTTTACTTGTTCATTGTTAAATTATACAAAGATTCCAGTTTATAATAAATGTTCCTCCAAAATGTAATGCAACCAAATCTTTAATGCAAATGACTTCCAAAATAACGACCACCAATGTATCCCTTGTCTTGTATCTCATTGATCTCCTGAGAAAACATGCTTTAAAACGTCAACAATAATGTTGGTGAATTCATAGGTTTGTAAATTGTATGAGTGTAGGACCGCAATTGTTTAGAGTGTGTATTGCATGGTATATAATATCTAAAACAGTAAGTATTGCATGGTATACAATATTCAAAACAGTAAGTGTTGCATGGTATACAATATCCAAAACAGTAAGTATTGCATGGTATACAATATCCAAAACAGTAAGTATTGCATGGTATACAATATCCAAAACAGTAAGTATTGCATGGTATGTAATATCTAAAACAGTAAGTATTTCAAAGTTACTTGCGTCCAATTGTAAAACAAAGCATGTTCTCACCGTAAAACTTATAAATCATTGTAAAATGTAAAACGTGGGGCTATGAACTCACAAAGTATTAAAAAGTAAATGCATCGTTATAAGATAAACGGGCATGTAAACGAGTATGTATTCAAGTTTGTAAACGAGTACAATAAGTAATCAAGTTTGTAACGAGCATGTATTCTCCCCCAAAATAGTTGAAAACAAGTAAAACGGGGGCTATGAGACTCACCTTGAGTGAGCGAATATCAAGTGTATCACAGAAAATGCGTCACGGTAATGATCGAGTGCAACCTAAACCAATATAGGTCGTATAAGTACTAATCACATTGAGTAACTACTACCATATATCATTCTATATAGCTAATCACCATCTAATTGTTTTAGTGAAATCATATTTATAAAGTTAAAATGTTTATAAATATACCTTTGGTAAAAATGACATAACTTTCACGTTTTAAGTCCATTTCTTGCGTTTCTTATGTCCACGCTTTCATATTAAGACGAGTTATCAAAATTTGACGTTTTTGTATTTTTTAGTCCTCTGATGAACAGTGATTTTACTGTTCATACCAGTTATAAACTTATTTTTATAACATTAATTAACGTAAAACCCGTAAATGTCGTATTCTATTCGTTATAACTCCGTTTTTAGCGATTCTTTCGAGCACGTTCTCGTAATTGAAAGTTCTATTTATTTATGAGGTTTACAAAAATAAATGTTTTTGTCATGAACAGTAACTTTAATAAAAATAGTTTTATAAAAGTATTTTTATACATTTTAAGTATATAAACTTGCGTAATTCACAACTTCTTCGTTTTTAATTGAAAAATTACGTTTCTTATTGTTTTGGAATCCTAAAAATATGTGTGATTTAATAAAAATACCAAACCTTCTGTTTGTAGAATTTTTATAACAATTTTTTATAAAAATTCTTTTATAACTTCGGTTATTATCGTAAAACTCGTAAACTACGCATCGTTTTCGTTATAAATCGGTTTTTCAAGTTCCTTATATGGCCGGAATCGTCATGAGACGTATTATGTTATAAAAATGTAATCCACACTATTTGGAATTCGAAACCAAACAGCTCTTTTATGTCCTTTATATAACTAATTATATACACTTGTTTTTATATACTTTTTAACCTAATACTTTTTATACTTAAACCAAGATTATACAATACTTATAACCCCATTTTAACATGATATTACCATCAAAATAACATGTGTAAAAGTGTACAAATCCATAATCACAAGTAAAAACCCTTTTTACATGTTTAAAAGTCCTAAATGGTGATTTTGCTATATAAAACTAACATATGAATAAAATGATAAATGTAATCATAAAGGGGTTAGATAACCTTATAAATGATGTTATGATGTTACAACACAACTAAACCTTGTTAAATGTAAATCCATAAAGGGTTTATATGAAAACCTAAAGCTTGCAACACCAAGAAAACCCTAGGTTTCAAGAAACCCTAATCTTGCTTTATCCTTGCTTAACCCTTGTAAATGCTTAAACCAATCCTTGCAAACACCTTAGGTTATCTTAGATATCATGTGGGATTACTTGTAAATGTGTTAGATAAATTTTGGTATGGATTTGGTAAAAATTAGGGGTGAGCCGTGGGTTGTACCATAAGAAAGAGAGAAAAGAGTTGATTTTTCACTATGAAAATGATATGATATGTGTTAAAATAAAAATACCTTGTATTTGTATGTTTTCATTCATATTGTGCAGGAAACGGATATCCGACAAAAGGACGAAAAACAAAGCCAAAAACGACAAAACCAAGCACGGAATGGAAGAGCGTGAAAAGACAAAGTCAAATCAAAACCAAAGTCAACAAAAGTCAAATTAAAAGTCAACCCCGCAAAAAGTCAACAGTCAAAGTAAAAGCCAAAAACGAAGAAATGTTAAATGGGCCCACCCGTACCCATCTAATGGGCCGGTCAGCCCATTTACACATTACATGAAGATATAAAAGCCCTAAAGGCTTAAAAAGCCCAATGTCCATTTTAAACCCTTCACGGCCCAAATAAATAAAACTAGCCTCAAATACCCTTATCTGTTAAATATATAACAGCCCAACCCTTCTTTATTAACGGCTGTTTACATCACAAGGACCATGCATGTAATGACTCAATACAAATGGAAGGACCTATTCTGCCAAGTTCTTAAAATTTAAACCACCACAAGGACTTTCAATGTAATGAAACCATATAAAATGAAGGACTTCTTTTGACATCCCCCAAAACTTCACCCCTGCTATATCAAAACCTAATTTTCTTGCCTTACTGTTCATCACCTCCCCTGTCACTTTCTCAACCTCGGTTACTGTTCACCCCTTTCCAAAAACATCACCATTAAACCTCAACCCCGCTCACTACACTCCAATTCCATGTTGGCAATCCCTTACATCACTATTGGGCAAAGGAAATCAAGGGTTGAGATTCATTAGATTGAGCACCAAGGCAATTCAAGGGCTTAGATCACTTTGAGCTACTCTCTCACACAAGAAACACAGATGCATTCTCTCTCAGCAAAGAAACACAAAGAGCTTGAAGACCTTAGTATAAATAGTAGTCATATGTAGCTTATTTAGCTTTGGTCGAATTTTAGTGTTTAGAATGCAAAAACTTGTATTCATAAAATTTGTACCATTTTCTTATTGTCTTTTAATCTAATTGTCTTTTAAATATCTTGTCTTTTACATTTCTGTCATTTTAATTTCTTGCACTTTAATTTTATGCAATTTACATGTTTTCTTTAATACTTGTCATTTATCTTTAAATTGTTTTTTTAAATATTGTCTTAAGGCTTTATAAAAGTTTTTAAGTCATTAAAAACTAATATATAAGCTTGTTTTAAATTCTGTCAAAAAATCAAAAATCATAAAAATTATAAAAAAAAGAAGAAATCAAAAGGAGCATGGTGAATATTGGAAGGCCATGGGTTTAGAGCTTATGGTAAGCACTTAGGAAAGTTTTATAAGCTTTTTGAAAAGCTTATTTCATAGCCTTAAGCTTGGACCCCTTGTAAGTTTTCCATTTTTCTCATTTTTTGCATTTTACTATTCAAGTGCTTATTTATTGCTTATTCTTGTTATTTACTGTCATTTATGCTTATTTGTCTATTTTTTATGCTTATTGGACTTTTGGTTGAGTTTTTACTTGAAACTGCCCTTATTTGCTTAAATCTGCTCTTATCTATTTGCTTATTTTTGTGCTTATTATTGTTTGTCTTTTTGCTTATTTTAGCTTAACTTGTGTTGCTTTTTATCTGTCTTGCCTTATCTTTGCTTAAATCTTACCAAATCAGTTTAAAATTTGTTTTAAAAAAATCCTTAAGGGGTGTTTGGCATAAGGACCCAAAGTAGGTAAAAATTGGTTTTAAACCATTGGGTCACTTTGGCCAACTTTGCTTACTTTCACAAGCATCATTTAAGTGGTATTAATCTGTTTTCAAGGTTGTTTTAGGTCTTTAAGCTAGTTTTCAAGTTTTTTCTAAAAAGGCTTTGAAACTGTTGGTATCAAACAGTTTCATAAGTTCCTTTTTTATTAGTTCTTTTCACCATCTTTTGAAACTTGTTTTTTAAGTTGTTTTTATGTGTCAAGTGCAGTAGGGTAAAGTTCTTTTGGTTTTCTTGTGTCTTTTCAAAACTGTCAAATTTTTGGTTAAGTAAACTTTTTGTGTCAATTTGCCTTTTTCAATTCCATTTTTTTAGTTAGTAAAAAGTGATTTCAGCTTTTCAAATTTTAAGCATAAACTCACTTATTGGTAATCTTAATCTGTTTTCATTTATTTTTCAAATTTGAAGCTTATTTGTCAGCTTATTTATAAGCCTGCATATAAGGCTTTTGTCTTTGCAAAAAGTGAAGTCCTTGTAAACAGCCACTTGTTAAGCCCTTTTTAACTGCTTATTTGTTTTCTAAACTTTTATCTTTTTGCTTTTCTAGAAAGCCAATAGGCCACTCTTCAAGCTCATATAAGCCATTAAGCCCCTAGGTCCCTCCACGTGCTAAAAATTTAAGCCAAAAGTGACCCTAAGGACTGTTTGTATGCTGTTTTGCCCCAGTTTACTATTTGACTTATTGTTGCTTTTCTGCTTATCCTTGGTGCTATTTCTTGTTTTTATTTGCTTATTAGGGTTAGTAGATAATCTGCTTTTGCTTCTTTTCATTTTTCATTTGCTTATTTTGCCCAGTACAAAGCATAGCAGTTAGCTTTTCTTTAGGCTTAGACAAAATAGTTTAGAATCTGTCACTTTTAGATTGCTTAATTTTCTGCTTATTTTAAGTTTTTGTAAAAAAAGTATCATTTTTAAATTAGCTTATTTTTACCTGTTTTATAAGTTTTAAAAATAAAAGAAAAAAATATTTTTACTAAAAAGAAGAGGCCTAGGCTCAAACCCCAGACCTCCCCTTTCATACCAACGCCCTACACACACACACTCTATTACCAATTGCCCTTGGGTCTTTCACCTGTTTTAGTTTACAACAATTATTCTTTTACCCGCCCAACAAGCCCATAAGCTGTTTCTGCTTATTTAATAGCTTATTTGATAAGCTGTTTCACCCACTTTATTTTTCTTGCATTCTTCACTCTTCTAGCTACTTTTTTTGTAATTTTTTCAGAATTTTCATAAATCGTTTAGTATTTTTTATATTTAATTTTAGTTAAATTCGTTTTTAATTCATAAAAAATTATAAAAAAGTCAAAAAAATATAATTCTTTTTTTCAAAATTTTCTTTTATCATTTTGCATCTAGGAAAATTAATTTTGCTTTCGTAGGGTCATTTTTGCAAAATTTGAGTTTTTAAAGAACGGGTTTCGAACCCCGTTCTCGTTTTCTTCATTTTTTAACTTTAAAAGGTGTCGTTTTAGGATTTTCTTTAATATTTCTTTTAATTTAGTAATTTAGGATAATTAAAACTTAAAAAATCATTTAGGGTTTAGTTTTTGATAATTTAGGGTTTTTAAGTCTCGTTTCGGGGTTTACCGTTATCGTTTTAGGTTTAATTCACTTTCTCGCTTTCGTTTTTAGGTTTTTCTTAATCGTTTTTGCATTTTTATCGTAGAAATTAGAAAACCAAATCCAAATAACCTTTTTAACCATTCAAACGCGCGATCACAAACGTTCTCGATTTTCAATTTGCACCTCGTTGGGAGAACGACCCGGGGGATTTTTGATTTTTCCTTTGGTCAAAAGGAATTTTCTTTGAATCTTTCGGAATACTTATCGTACTATAATTGAATTATAATCTTGAAATTATCCTTATATATTTATTATATTTATTATAATTTATATATACAAAAAGGTTAGTTTTAAAAGGTTATCAAACACGCTAAAACATTAAAACTTAACAAACCTTAAAATAACAATGGCAGAAAACCAACCATAATTACCTCCACCACAACAAGAAAAAGAACAAGAACATTTTGAATATTCAAGATTACTTGTTACACTTGAACCAGCACCAAATATGACACATTACATTGCTGATATCACAGTCAAATACAACAGTGAAGTAGCAAACCTATACCCAAAACCAAACATGTTGCTGACTTCATTCTTGTCTCTGATTTCATCTCAAAGTGTTGCCTTCATAAAACCTTTACTCTCATTCCATCACACCAATATGAGGACTACCTTAGGGAGTTCTGGTTCACTGCTAAGGTAAACAAAACCACAAGGAGAAAATCCATTGGTGCAAACTACCTACGGAACTCAAACGATTATGTGGATCCACCATCCCCTTCTATGGCCAAATAAGTTTTCTCACATATTGGGTATAGTAAATCTATTAAAGCAACTCGCACTCTCAAAAAGAGTTTTCTTTCACCTAAGTGGCGGTTGCTCATGGCCCAGATCATACAATGTTTAGGTGGAAAGACTGTGGGACATGATCAGCTCACTACTAAAGATGAGATGATCCTTTACTGCTTAGCAAATGGGGTTAAGGTTGATTTTGCAATATTAATCTGGGATGACCTAATTTTAAAACTCTCAAAGAGCCAAAGAGAAAAGGTTTTCAATTACTCCAAGTTTATTTCCTTGATGTTGGAGCATAAAATGGGTGAAAACTATTTGAACTTCATGGCAAAAATCATCATCACTCCAACCTTCAGTGTCAACAATTTTACACTAAAGAAACACCAACCTAAAGGACCCCCCTTCACTCCTCATATGATAGCCAGTTGTAGAGCTGATGGGCCAAAGGATACACAAGCTCCTTCCACCACTCTCCAAGCTGTAGGGTCGGTTACTAAAGGCACAAAGTCTGGAGCTAGATATGGTCAAAGGAAAAGGCGTGCTTAGCAAAACCATTCCTTGACTAGTAAAGGGGAAACATTCATTGGGCCTCTTACAAAAGAGGCTCATGATGATATCCAAAGGCTTCTTGAATCAGCGTCCTCACAAGCCAATGACTTGCACCCTAAGCAACCTTTAGCTTCCACACCTATAGTTGCTAAAATGCATAAAGAGGCCCCATAAGCAACCAATGGCCAAACTTCTTTAGGGGTCATTGGTGAAGATAGAGAGATTCGACCCTCATCTCAATAGAATAGTGTTAGCATTTGTTAATAAACCTATTCAAACTTATTCTATTCTTGTGCACTTTGAGTCTGCGTCAGGGTTGAAGCTTCAGCAAGCTTAACAGTTGAAGCTGACCTTGGAAAATATGCTCCCAATGATTTGGTGCCTCAACAACAAGGTATTGACAAGGGAACCTGTTGTAATTTTTACTTATTAAACAATAAATAACATGAGTATACGCAACGAAAGACAAGATCATGTATAACATAAAGTAATTAACATAAGCTTAAAGATACCTTTTAGAAAATAAGCAAATGTAAAACCACTAGATTCAAAAGAATGAATCCTCTATGATGTACACTCACAATATGCTTGTAGCAAAACCATTAAGTATTCTAGTATTATTAGTAATTAAGCTAACGAATTCCACGGATCTTGAAGCAAGAAACAACCAAAAACCTTGGTGATGAAAGTGGTCGAACGAACAAAACAAATCAAAAACCCTTTAGGTGTTTTAGTCGATCGGTACAAGGCATATGGAGAGAAAGAGGTTTAAGTTTTAGGGATTTTTCAAGACTTGACAAATAATGAACCTAAGTGTTTATTTTATAGTCTTAGATTCCTTGGCTTGCAAGCCAAGCAATCCCAAACCTAGTAGGATACTCCCACCGATCGGTTAAGGAAAAAAGGAGGGTTTCCCAAACTTATCTTTCTTTTATTTTACATCTAGGTCATATATTAACATTTAATGACCGTTAGTAAAAACTGCGTTAAGTAACTAATTATTTAACGTTTGTTATAGCTTATCGTTAATTAATATACTATATTTAATATATTAACTATACTAACTGTTTTACGTATTAACACGTGTGTCCCATAGGCTCACGTAATTTCTAGACATATATTATTTATGATATAGACATATCCCAATAGCTCCCACTTGGACTTGTCTCAAATAATATAGTAACTTTGGTAAGCGTCTAGCAACACGCCAATGCTCTCAAAAATACCTGAGTGTAGTTTCATATAATCACAATTAAATGATTTAAATATTTACCATCTCTTTGTTTCCGATGCCATTTTAAAAATGGATATTGATTTAAGTCATTCGATTATTTAACGATTTTGTTTCTTGTTTATGTAATTAATCAAGATTACCAAAATTCATCGTGACATTTTTAAATAAGTTTTGGGTACGGCCACACATACATCTGATTAATCCAACGAGGGGCCCAGTGGCATCATTCTTCAATAGCTAGTTGAAGGAATAAATTCTATATTGAATGCATGTGTCAGTCATATGCTTCACAACACTTCTGAAAGTAATCCTTATTGCTACCTTGTTTAGTATAGCTTAAACTAAAACAAGAGATGTTATCAACACATGCAAAACCTACTTGCATCTCAAGTCCAAGAATTAGTAAAGAAAATCACTTACAAGATTCACTTGTTGACACCGATCCATAAAGTGACAATCTTGCTAGTTGAGGAAGTCCGATATTCAAACATGTGAATATCATGTGAGTTTTGCGAACACATCCTTTAATATTCCAAGAATATTACCAATCACTCAAATTTGTCTTAATTCAATAATACTCCCATATTGTTGATCGACAATGGAGTAATTTAGAATAATAAAATTATTCATGGATTTAAACATGAAAATATAGGATACAATTAATATTAAATGAAAACAAACATACCAAGTACTTTATTCCATTATAAAATAATAATTGTCTGATGTCCCTTATCCAAATACTAAAACACAGATCTACATGAAACTACTAGGTAAACGAAATCCAATGCTCATAGCATGTTGAGTAAGCTTTCCTTTTGGTAAAGCCTTCGTAAATAGATAAGCTATATTGTTACTAGTGTGAACTTTGAAAAGATTAATTTCACCTAATTCGATGCTCTTACAAACGTAATGATATCTTCTATGATAGTGTCTGGCGCCTTTCTGAACTCTTGGTTCGTTAGCTATAAGAATTGCAACAGAATTGTCGCAATACATTTTAATAGGTTCGATATTTATGGGTACTATGCCAAGACCTGAAATAAACTTCCTAATCCAAACAACTTCCATCGTAGCTTCTGAAGCAGCTATGTATTCAGCTTAAGTAGCGGACATTGCAGTGGTACTTTGCTTGGAGCTTTTCTAGTCTATTGTGCCTTCATTCAAAATGAGGACGTATCCCGTCTGAGATTTTATGTCATCTTTATCAGTCTCGAATCCAGCGTCGCAATAGCAAGTAACTCTAAGAACCGCTTCAAAATTTCCACCATAAACCAATAACATATCCTTAGTATTTCTTAAATACTTACGAATAATTTTCATAGCAGTCCAGTGCTCTTCACCTCGATTCTATTGAAAACAGCTAGTAATGTTCTGAGCGAATGCCACATCAGGTCTAGTGCATCTTTCCGCATACATACTAGATCCTATAGTTGAAGCATAAGGAACATTTTGCATACACTTCACCTCTTCAGGTGTTGAAGCACCTTGTTTTTTATTTAAGTCAAGTCATTCTTGTATAGGTATATTGCCACGCTTGGAATTATCCATCCTAAGTCTTTTATCCATGTAAGCACTTGACTTAGTACAATTAACCGCTTAGATCTATCTCGGTAGATCTTGATTCCAAGAATAAATGCAGCTTCCCCTAGATCTTTCATGGCAAAACACTTTCCAAGATAGGATTTTACATCTTGTAACATTAGAATGTGATTTCCTATGATTATTATGTCATCAACTTATAAGATGAAGAATGTAACATTACTCCCACTAGCCTTTTGATATACACATGGCTCATCGAGATTTTGAGTAGAACCAAACTTTTTTATTTCCTCATCAAATCTTCTATTCCAGCTTCTTGATGCTTGCTTAAGTTCATAAATGAATCTTTAAAGCTTGCATACTTTTCTGGGATGATTAGGGTCAATAAAACCTTTAGGTTGTACCATATAGATATCTTCATTAAGATAACCATTTAAAAAAGTAGTTTTGACATCCATTTTCTAAATCCATAGTCATAATACGCTGCTATGGCTATAACAAACCTAATAGCTCTAATGTTTGCAACAAGAGATAAGGTTTCTTCATAGTCAATCCCATAGGTTTGAGTATAACCCTTCGCTACAAGATGAGCTTTATAGGTGTGTACATTGCCATCTATGTTGGTCTTCTTCTTAAAAAGCCACTTACTCCCAATGGTCTTAGCATTAGGAGGAAGATAAACCAAGCGCTATACTTGATTATCTTTCATGGATTTCATCTCCGCATTCATAGCATCAAGCCACTTAGCAGATTCAGGATATGATAATACAGCTTTATAGTTAGTAGGTTCATTATGATCCTCTAAACTATGCTCCTTAACTTCTATATTTAGACATAAGTGTTCAGGAGCTCGATGTGTCTTTACAGATCTATGAATGGGAAAAATATCTTCTTGAGGTTCGAGACTTTCTTCTTCAAAAAGATGTTCGCTAGTGTTTCCAGTAGGTGATGTATCTTCATCTTGAATTTCTTCAAGTTCTACCGCCCTCCTACTGGCTTCTTGAGAGATGAGATTCTTTTCAAAGAACTCAGCATACCTTGCAACAACAATTTTGTTTTTAGGTGGGAAGTAGAAGTAGTAACCCATTGTTTCCTTTGGGTATCCTACAAAGATACACTTAACAGATCTTTGTTGGAGTTTGTTAGGCGTGTCACGCTTCACAAGTGCCTCGCATCTATAGACCTTTAAGTAAGACAAATTAGGAACTTTTCCATACCATAATTCATATGGTGTCTTATCAACCTTCTTGGTTAGAACCATATTGAGTATGCATGTAGCAGACTCTAGAACATAACTCCAAAAGGATAATGATATAGTTGTAAGATTCATCATTGATCGAACCATGTTTAGCAAGGTATGATTCCTCTTCTCAGACACGTTATTATGTTGTGGTGTGTATGGAGGAGTAAGCTGTTGGACAATTCCACACACTTTTAGATAATATTTAAACTCTTGATTTATATATTCGCCTCCTCGATCTGATTAAAGAGCCTTTATAGTCTTCCTGAGTTGATTTTCTACTTCATTCTTAAAGACCTTAGATGTTTTAAAGACTTCATGTTTATGTTTAAGCAAGTAAACGTATCTATAATGACTGAAATCTTCAGTAAATGTTATGAAGTAGCTAGCACCTTGTCTTGACACATGTCTAAGTGGACCACAAACATCAGTATGTATCAATGTAAGTAGGTCGGTCTCCCTTTCTGTTGGATGCGGAAATGGTTTCCTTATCATCTTACCAGATAAGCAAGATACGCATTGATCAAAGCATCCATCATCCATTGACTTTAAAAGCCCATCATGTTGTAGCTTTTTAATACGTTTCTTACTTATATGAGCAAGACGATAGTGCCAAAAATAAGTAAAGTCCAAGTTATGCTTGGCTCTTCTATTGCTAACGTTATAAATAAAATTAACATTTGGCACAAGATTAAGCATATCAATTTCATAAATACCATAATGTGGAATAGCATTAAAATAAAGAACATTATTCTTAGAAACTAAAATACCATAAGCCATAAAACATTAAACAAAACCATTGTCAATCAAACGAGAAACTAAAACACCACCTCTAGTTATAGTAGGTGCAAAATGACAATTGTCTAAACAAATAACTAAGCCATCAGGCAAAACTAAGTCAAAACGTCTGATAGCTTCTACTTGTACACACATACCATTGCGCACATATAGATAGACAGCTCCTTGTTTCAGCTTCCTTTCTCCTCTAAGACCCTGAGTAGTGTTACAGATGTAAGTACCACAACCAGTGTCATACACCTAGGACTTATTAGGGAAAGAAAATAATTCTATAATGAAGATACCTGAAGTACTGGCAGAGCCAACTTGCTTCTTCTTCTTCATCAACTCAGCAAGGTAGACAAGATAATTCCTTCTCCAGTGAGCCACCTCTTTGCAGTGGTGGCAAGTCGCATCCTTTGTCGGGTGCTCTTTCTTAGCAGGTGAAGGGTTTTTAGGCTTAGGGGCATAAGCTAGCTTATGCTTGCCCTTGCCTTTTCCTTTACCATTCCCCTTAGCAGCTTGCAGTTTCTTGTTGTGTTTTTGGATTCTACCACCTTTAATCGCAAGGACTTGTGGTGTAGCAACCTTTTTAGGCAAACCCTTTTCATACTCAATAAGCAGAGTATGTAGTTCACCAATTGTTTTCCCTATGTTATACATATTGTAGTTCCTTATGAATCTAGCAAAGTCATTAGTGAGGCAATTCGGATTTAAATCAACACTAATGTCTTGAGGGTGAACATAACTGAGGCATTCCAGTTATTCCAGATGGCTCTTTATATTTAGAACATATGAGCTAACATATTGCCCCTCTTCTTGTTTGCAAGCATGAAATGTTTGAGTAAGGTCAAACCTGTCAACTCCAGCTTATTTCTCAAACATAGATTTAGCGTGTCATATGATGCATAGTTTATAAAATTTATTTTAAGTTTGGGAGACATGCTACCGAGCATAAGACATGCAACCTCATTATAAACATTATAAAGAGCATTACAATCCTCTAATTCATTATTTGGAGCACCGACAGCATGAGCAGGGGTCATAGGCTGTTCAATCATATTGAGTTTCTTTTTAACTCTAAGGACAATCCTTAGTTGATGAAACCAATCATTGAAATTAGTTCTAGAAAGTTTCTCTTTCGAGCATGGATCTGAAAGCCGAATGGTTTATGTTTTGAGCAGGTAATACCATATACAAAACATACAAAAGTTCAAGAATTTAGTATTTTTGATAATACCCCTTAAAGAAAATTAACTACCCATGTTTAAACATATAAATAATTAATTTTCTAAAGGCTAGGATCCTAATGACATACCACAATCATATATCAGTTGATCTACTAGCAATGGTATATTTAAAAGGTAATTGACGATCAATAATTGCAAGACAAGTGTAATTCTGAGATCGTTATTGGACTTACTTATTACACTTGTAAACAAGCAAAAAGTGTTAAGTAAGCATGTTTCATCCCATCTATGCCTCGAGCTTAAGGATCTCATAAGCTTAACTCGATTAAGTCGCCCAATAAAGAACTGTGATTATAACACCAACGTCTCACGAAGAGTTTGGTTGCAATTTACCTACGTCTTACGCAGAGGAAAAGGCAATTGTAAGTGTTCTTACAATTGGGTGGCAATGACTTAGTTCCAAAGGGTATAATTTTAACAAATAATGTGTATCTAAAAAATGTACAAAGAAGTGTGCATACTGTAACACCCCTAAAATAGGTCACAGCAGAAATATGTCCGGGAGCGTTACTTCATGAATATATTGCAAAAGATATGAGAGAACGACCTCTAAATGTGTCGTTTTGAATGATACATTTGATTCAAATCATTGTTTGTTACAAAAGCACCATGCTTTAATAGTTCACCAATATGAAAACGTAAAGATTTTAATACATAACCCAAAAGTTCAAAAGTAATGCAGTAAATTATGTAAGACTACTAAATGTGACATGAAAATGGTGCTTCCCAAAATGTTATCCATATAGCATGCATCTATTGACCTGAGAAAAACATGCTTTAAAATGTCAACATAAAGTTGGTAAATTTATAGGTTTATGTAAGTATAAATGTAGGACCGCAAGAGTTCAATGCGTGAAATAATGTAACAAATAAAAATTCACAAAATGTAATTACGATTGCCCTAAGCTCATGACACTGAAGCTACAACTATGTATGTATGCATATTTATGCACTAATGTACCCGTGTAGATGTTCAACCTGCAACATCTAAATTCCGATATGATATACGTTAATTTGACAAGTATGGCTTACCCAGACAGGGATGTCAATCCTAAATAGATCTATTTATAACACACGCGCTTACACCAAGTAATTAACAGTTCATGATAGTGTGCATAATAGGTTATCGCTACTTACGCAACTCGTAATGTGTCTAAAAGAGTACTTGCGTCCAAATGTAAAACATGGCATGTATCTCACCCCGAGATTTGTAAAGTGTTGTTAACAAGTAAAGTGGGGCTATAAACTCACTTTTAGTTAAAGTATTGATTATCACAAAAATCAACAAGGTAATCGTCATAAATGATTCGGAATCCAACCTAATTAATTATAGGTCGTGTAAGAATAATATGTTTAAAATAAATACAACAATGTATTTTATATAGTTATATCACCACCTAATAGTTTGTGTTTAACTTTAATAATTCTAAATAGTGTTTACGTTAAGTTTACCGCTTTTATTATTTTTGCAACGACGATATATATAGTTTAGTTAATTCATAAAATAATATTTATAAGGTTTTAAACCGCGTATAAATATTATATAAGTAATGCTATATTAGTTCTTAAGGTTTTTATTATCCAAACATACCCGAAAACGTCCAAAAACTCATTTTACTATTCACATCAGCTTTGGTAACATGTAAAAATAGTGCAGAATTCTTGTGTCACTTTCCAAAAAAATAATCCAAGTTTAGTTAAGTTTTACTCTTCCGTTATACATTTTTAAACCTCAAAACTCGCGAATTTATAGTGAAGAATCATTCTAAGCAAGTTTTTAGTTTTATAAAAAAGCTGATTCAGACCCGAAAGCCCTCAAAAACATGAATTATAAAACGGCCAGATTTATGCCGAAAAACTGTTTTGCCGATATTGTTTCAAATCTAGTTTTGGCCATAACTTATTCATTTTAAGTCCGTTTTTAGCGTTCTTTATATGCACTTTTTAGAAGCTTAAATTTATAATAACTAAATATACCGATTTTTACTAAAAACACAACATTCAGGCAAGTATAACCTATGCGAGTGTAATATAAGATTAGGTAAGTCCAGGTCGTTCCATGGGATTTGTAGCAATTAACAGATTGTTTATCAGTAACAAAGAGCTAAGATGACTGTCCGAGTACAAATTGCCAAAACGGATAAATACTGTAAGCAAGAAACAAGGTATGATCTACATAACATAATAGATAGAGATAGAGCGAGACTTTATATAAACAATGCATACAAGTCATATATGACGGGTAATCATAATAACAAGCATATCTACCAATGATAACATAGAATCCTTTCGGCCTATATACTACATCATCATGAGCGCATTAAAAATTGTTTACTCAAATATGCATACATATCAATTCCTCCCAACCCGGTCGGTCAACATAAGGAAGGGTCTTAAACATCATTCTACTTGGGTTGTTTATCAATTTACCACACAATTCTTACAAGTATGATATTGACACGCCATAGACAAACGATTCAAAATACATCAAGACAATTAACCCTTTCTGCCTATTTCAATTGCAATGATATACCAAAAGATAAACAAGGATCCAAGCAAAGATAACATCGAATTCATAAACATTCATATTCATGAGTCATAGTAAAATCATCAAAATATTAATCATGTTTTACATATTCAAAATAAACGAATAAACACTACATCATAACCAAACCAATAACCAAGTGCTCCCATAAACAACCAATATCCAAACCTACTGAGATAACCCACGGGGCTGTCACGAACCCGCTAGAAATCAAGAACACGTCGCCAAATGGTGTGTTTGTTAACGGTTTAATATAGTGAAGGAATTAGAGATTTGGTGCGAATCGTCTAATCCTTATGGTATAATGTATTTAGATTCTGGAAATATGGTGTTTGAGGTCTGGAAATGGTGGTGAATCAGTGGTGATTTGTTGTGGTGATAATGGTGGTATCGTGGCGGATTAAAAGGTGTTTGGATCATCAGATTCTAATTGATCTTCACACTCCTACTCCATCTCCACTTTGATTTTAGAGTTTGTATGTGTTGGTGTCTATGTAACTTTAATGTGTGATTTTTGTCCCTTTTATAGGCCGAGTAGTGCAAAGTAACGGCTCACAAATAATTTGTGCGGAGTTTCTTTGGGTTAGTCGGTGGGATTAATCATAAATACTGCTTGGATGTGCGGAGCACAAATATAGAAATTGTGTGGCGTACTTGGGGTTTATGGCAGTCCTTCTTTTAATTTTATTTCATTCTTTGACTCGATAGGAGTGCGTCGCAGAAAGGGAATGTGCGGGTACTTCTGGTCTTTTTAGCTTTGGTCCTTTATTTCTTACTAACTTTCTTTACTATGAATATAAAATCATTTGTTAGCCTTCAATTATGGTGAACTAACACGGAATTACATTAGTTTATTTATAGCGTGGACACATAGGACTAATAATGACAAGGCTACGATTGGTTGTGTGTAACTAGGACTATAATATACACCCTCGCATGATTCTATGGAGGGGTGAAGGCCCCACTTTTGTAAAAGTGTGTTAGTAGTGTGTGCTTTTTCCTTCTCAGCACACCACACTCTTCCCATTTCATAATCTTTTCTCTCTTAAATAATATGGACTACATTTTCTTGTCCAATTTTACCAAGCCACCCGGATATTGTTCAAAGGGTGAATCTATACTAACAATTGGCACCAAAGAAATAGGTGGGAATCCGTGTTGTTTATCTACTGATTATTTTGTGGTTTCTACAAGATCAAAATTCGTGGTAAAAAGGAAGTCAATAAAAAAAAATCAAACCGAAATTTTGTGCTTAGATGTGTGAAGTGTTTATGTTATTAAGCAAGTTTCTAGGCTAGGGTAGTTAATTGTGCAGAGAAATCAAGTTAACTAGGTCGAAAACGGTGATTATTGGCGATTTTTAGGAGGAAAAAAATGTAATATTTTTCGTCGTTGCGGTTTTGCCCACTCTGCAATAATTCATAGTTGCGTTTTGTTTTCTTCTTGTTGCGTTTTGACTTCTTTCTTGTTGCGTTTGACTCATTGCGTTTTGAGAATAGTTGCGTTTAGACTCGTTGTGTTTTGACTCGTTGCGTTTTTGACTCGTTGCGTTTTGACTCGTTGCGGGTTTGACTCGTTGCGTTTTGACTCGAATTGGTTTGGACTTGGTTGCGTTTGGGTTCACTGCGTTTTGATTACAGGTTGCGTTTTGAAGACATCATTGCGTTTTACACTAAACGTTTACTATTGACCAATTTTTTATTTACATTGCGTTTGATAAAGATTGTGGTTTGAGTAGTGGTTTCAATTGCGTTTTGACCAGGGGAAAACCATGTTTTTGAAACCATAATTTCCCAAATAGGTGAGGATGTGGACCGACTTTGGGCATATGAGACGAATTTCGGGAATTTTTTATATCAAAACAAGAACAACAAACAACACCACAAACCAAGAAACAAGGACTCATAAAACACAAACTCAACCATAATAACACACCACCAAACAACTACACTTAATCCCAAAGATCCTGAAAAGATTAATTTAAGTGAAATTAATGGTAGAGATTCGGTTTTACGATGACATGTGATTCACGAGTTGCCTTTTGGTATCCCTATTGCAATTGAAGTTGGATTTCACAAAGGAGTCTACTTATTTCTATCATCGTGTACTTTCTTCTATTTTCAATAGATTGATGAATTGCTTGAACGTTTTATACAATTATGATTAAGACTCGGCCGCCCCCCAGCCTCCCTCCTCTCAGTTGTCAGCGGTCCCCAGGGTGTGGATGAAGGACCTGGATAACTAATCACTTAAAGCCGCAGCTTACGTTGTACGTATAAACTCAGTGTCCACCACGCAGATGCTCGATGTGGATAATATACCAAGAGGTGTTGTATTCTTAACCCAAATCAAAGTATGGATTATAAGGTACTTAGAGATTTCTTCTGCACCGTTTCTTCAATCAACAATAGGCAAGATTAAAGTAAACAAATTAGGGATTTTACTTCAGTTTCATGAGTTTTGGATATATCGGGTTACCCTTTTCACCATGTGATCACGACAATAAGCGCCTACAGAATATGAGGTTGGTTAAAGTTAGACAAGACGAGTTTAAGGGTGAGATGTAATCAGCACTTCTCATGGGTATTTTTGTGCTATTTCCAGGACTAGATACTTCACAGTTAGCAATTTCAAAGTTTTTCGATGACATTCAATTCCAGACCTTGATCTATATACCAAGTGTTCTTGAATCTTGCTATTAATTCCTATACGGTTCTGAAGTCAGAGAGGTAATTATTCTTTTGTATATCAAGAATTTTGTGCTTATGATCAAGAACTTTCTGAGTATTATGGCGAGTACACGACAATGATGCTCACGAGAGTTCGCAAACCATTCATGGGGAAAATGTGTACCATCTGGATTTATTGACCGTGATGTTAACATGTCAACTTCCTAGGGGGAAGTAGTGATATACTACTTCATAAGAATGGTTTGTGAAGTATTCTACAAACATGAGAAGAAAGATGCTGATTTCTCGCATGGACCCCCGAATGGATATTCACAAGCCCTCTGATGACATGAAGCATAGTACGTTGGTGTGTTTGAGTTCTACACAATTCAGCTGTGCATTGATGAAAAGTAGATGATTGTTCAATCTAATCAATGTTTCAGAATCTGCTCAAGATAGTGATGTTGTGTTTGGGGAAGATTGATTCAGAACTTCCGCCCAAAAAAGGAGTTATGAAGAAAGCCTTTTCAGAGACATGCTGCCATGAATTGGGGGAGTTAATCAATCATTGGGGGGAAGTTAATCCAGTTCATGCATACTACAATGGTTCCTGTACAAGTAAAGACAATGAAGATCCAAGCTGGAGTACAAGTTTCAAGACAAGGAGAACTCAGAAGACATCTTCAGCTTTGGAAGTGCTTTGGAAGACTTTATTTCTGTTGTATTTGTACATGATAGGAACATTGTAAGTAATTCCGTATGTGTCCACATATTGGGGGAAGATTGTTAGCCTTAAAATATGGTGACATATCCGGAATTACATTAGTTTATTTATAGCGTGACACATAGGGACTAATAATGACAAGCTACGATAGTTGTGTGTCACTAGGACTATAAATACCCCCTCCATACTTCCATGGAGGGGTGAAGCTCACTTTTGTAAAAGTGTGTGTGTGTGTTTTTCTCTCAAGCACACACACTCTTCCCATTTCATCTCTTTTCTCTCTAAATAATATGGATACTTTTCTTTTCCATTTTACCAAGCCTCCGGATCATTGTTCAAAGGGTGAATCTATACTAACACACTTGAACTTTATCGTTTTGAGCTCGAGATGTCTTCAAGTGAACCCTAAAATGGAGTTCGTATGACTGAGTAATGGCCAAAATAGTGAACAGGTGTCGGGAGATCTTTATCTTCAGTTATTTCTTCGTTTAAACTTTAATTCTTTGTGTTTTCTTCTGTTTTCTTCCTCGACACATCACAGGAACCTACAATGAAAATATATTCTATTTTATACCAAAAGTTCTTATATTTAACCAATAAATATACATAAAAGCATAGATAACGCATATAAAAATATGTATAATTTGAGCGTTATCAGTTCTCTATATGCACGAAATGTATTAAGACGAACTAACATATTTTTTAGCTTTTAACTTGTCGAAAAGTCCGCAACCAACTGCTTATAAGCTGATGTCCTTAAGGGTGTTTAATATACTTTCAAAACCTAATTTTAACCTCATTTTTACACAACAAAATCCTTCTAACCTAACTACTTCATCCACAATCACAATCAGCACATCCAAACTAATCTAATCACATCCAACACTTCACAATATAATGAATTAACTTATGAAATAAATAAGCTAGTTTATGGATAATAAACTTGTTAACATGTTTAATAATCATAAGTATGTAGTGTTCTTGATTTTTTTACAAATGTTTATAAAAGTATACTAGTTGGTGATATAACTTTATAACCAAGATGTTTTTATATAAGAATACATAATGTAAGTATAGAAACATGAATAAACATAAATATGTATGAAAATCAAAAAAAGTGAATGTAGTATGCTTACAAAGTTAGTGATCAAAAAGAAACCCTATATCTTGATTCTAAACCTAAAATCCTTATGAAAACCCCAAGTCTTGATTATGAAAACCCTAAGTTGTTCTTGAAAAACCCTTGCTTATAATAGAAACCCTAACTTGCAAACCAACTTGGAACACCTTAGATTATACCCTTGATTATCCTTGTATACTTGTAATATGTAAAAATGGAAACTATGAATTTTATTTGGATGCTTAATTGAGTCGTGGGATTAAGAGGAGGAAAAGGGAGAGTTTTGATTTTTCTAGGTGTGAAATGTGAAGTGATGAAGTCTTGTGCTAGCTCTATATATATACAAAATATTTAAGAGACATAAAGTACTCATTTCCTATGAATTCTAGGAGGGGGGTTGCATTTGGAAGGAAATAGTATAGAGGGGAGTGGTTTTGTCATAGTGTGTAAGAAAGGTTAGTAAAACTTGTAAGAAAGTTAGTATATTTGGCATATGATATTTATATTAAGAAAAAGTGATATTGGTTTTATGTTTGAATACTTGTAACTAGCCATTGCATTGTTTTGGTGTAAAATTGTATAATTTTTGGGTATTGGGTATAATTGTGGGTATTTAGTTGAGTGTAGATAGGTAGAACGGTTTACATGCATGTAAAAAGGTTCCAAAATGCGAAACGTAAACGTTTTACGTAACGTATAAAAATAAAATATGAAAAGTTATAAATTATTTTCGTAAAAATAATATAACACTCGTTTGACGTAAACTTTTATTTGTTTGATGTCGATTTACGTTAATTGTTGACTTTTGGTTTATGCGATTTAACTTAACGGTTTAAATTAAAAGCAAATGCGTAAAGGCTCAAAATATATAACTGAGATTTTATTGACGTAAAATGACATGAAATTGCGAGTTGTTACAGTCTTCCTTCATTAAAAGAGCTTTGCCCCCAAAGCTCAAGACGTGGTATTTGACGAAGGTGAGGGGTTTGCGAACTGGTGCGGATACTTCTTCTGAAATTGATCCTCGCGTTCCCACGTAAACTCTGGGCCTCTCCTAGAGTTCCATCGAACCTTGATTATGGGAATGCGGATTTGCTTCAACCGCTTGACCTTTCGGTCCATGATTTCCACAGGTTATTCTACGAAATGTAACTTGTCATCAATATGGATCTCGTCCAACGGAATTACGAGCGATTCATCAGACAAACACTTCTACAAATTAGACACGTGGAATGTGCTATGAACCCTGCTTAATTGTTGTGGAAGTTTGAGTCTGTAAGCAACGGTTCCTACTTTCGTTAACACCTAGAAAGGTCCGATATACCTCGGGTTCAACTTCCCCCGTTTGCCAAAACGGATAACCCCTTTCCAAGGTGAAACCTTTAACATGACTTTGTCACCGACTTGAAATTCTAAGGGCTTACGCCTCACATCGGCATAACTCTTATGACAATCATGTGCGGCTTAAATTTTGCTTTTTATCTGAATGATCTTCTCGGTAGTCTCGTGAACAATTTCTAGGCTAGTGAGCTGAACATCTCCGACCTCGGCCTAGCAAACAGGTGATCGACACTTTCGACCATAGAGTGCCTCAAATGGTGCGGCTTTGATGTTGGTATGATAACTGTTGTTATATGAGAACTCAACTAGTGGCAAGTGTCTATCCCAACCATTTCCAAAATCTATTACGCAGGCGCGTAACATATCTTCGAGAGTTTGAATAGTTCTCTCGCTTTGACCATCGGTCTACGGATGGTAAGCCGTACTTATGTCCAAACGAGTACCCAAATCTTTCTGGAGCAACTGCTAGAAATGTGATGTAAATCTGTCATTACGGTCAAAAATGATGGAGACCGGCAATTCATGCCTTGAGACCACTTCTTTCAAGTATAGTCTCGTCAGTCTCTCCATCGAATCATTCTCCTTCATTGGTAAAAAGTGAGCAGACCTGGTAAGATGATCAATAATCACCCAAATGGTATTATAACCACTTAATGTCTTAGGTATCTTCGTGATAAAATCCATAGTGATTTTCTCCCATTTCCACTGAGGTATCACAGGTTATACCAACAAACCAGATGGTTTTTGGTGCTCAAATTTGACCTTCGAACATGTCAAACACTTGATGACGTAGGTGGCAATATCTGCTTTCATGTTGGGCCACCTATAACACCTCGTGTTTTAGGTCATTGTACGACATTATGTAATCTACTATTTATTTTTAGGGTTTTACGCGTTTGCTTTAAATCGTAACCGTTAAGTGAAATCGCGTAAACTAAAAATGATCATTCAATGTAAATGGGCATTAAATAATTAAATGTTTACATCAAGAAAGTGTTATATGATTATTTATAGGATAATTATTAACATTGCACATTTTATTTTTATTGGTTACGTTAAGTGGTTACGTTTCACGATAAAGTACGTTTAGGCCTTCCCGGAAACACGTTAACTTATCTACGCTTCATCAAATATCCAAAATTTGTACCCAATACTTAAAGTTTATTTAAAACTTCAAGTATTTATCACTTTATACATACTTCCTCATGAAAGAATTCAATTCGAACTCTACCATGTGCAAGTTATACATTTTATTAAATCTATACTACATTATACTTCAAATAATACATTTATACACTAAGTAAAAGATCAAAAGGTATTTCTAAACCCTCCCCTAGCATATGAACATGTACATATGACTAGGAAGCCAAGATAAGACCAATAAACCTTCACAAACATCTTCATAAAAGATCTTGCATGCAACTTGAACTCATGACTAGCCATTCTTATCCCTAATAAGCCCTATCTTGTTCTCATGTCTTCCAATCCTTGCCACCTTTCATATGATCAACTATACATCAAAAATATCTCATATGTTCACCAAGTAGTATATATATGCATGCATGTGTGAGAAAAGAACTCATACTCTTCACTTCTTTACAAGAAAATCACAAAAACACTCTATTTATCACTCTAATAGCCCACGGCTCAAAAACCTTAACTTACACAATCCATACAAAATTTTATACCACATATACAAGCATACACACATCATATCTAAGACCTACTAAGGTGGTTTCAAGGCTTGATTAACCATTTGCAAGCAAGGAAGCAAGAAAAGGAAGCAAGGGTTTACTTGGAAAAATTAGGGTTTTCACCTTATATTTTCAAGCCAAGGTTGTTAATCACAAGGGTGTGATTGTTATTATTTTCTCTACTTCATCTACACAAGGTTATTTAAAAGCTTAATCATTTCATAACTAAGATTTTATGTGTCCAATGTTCTATCAAGTTAAATCACCATTTATGGAACTTTGACTATGTGGAAGGTGATTTTTAACATATGATTAATGTTTTGAGACTTATTTACAAGTTTAAATGGATAGGTAATAACATGTTAACAGGAATGGTATAAGTATTTTAACATATTGGTTAAGTATTAACATGTATAAATACAAATTAGGGTTTTTAATGTTAACTTAATAAGTTACAAGTGAAAATGGTGTAAATAACATGTTAATCTTGTTACCTTAGACTCTCTTTGACAAACATGAATCTAATGGACTTTATATAATGTAGGAATAAGATAAGATGTTGTAAAGTATTGAACATGGTGGTTGAAACATAATGGTGCAAAAATCAAGCTTAAAACATGTTTTAATAACTAACTTCAAACTTGCTGTTTTGGTTCGAATTTGGTAATAGCCATATTAGGTTTTATAAAGATAGTACATCTCATAAGGATTCCAAAATGATAAGAAACTCGAAAAACGGATTAATAACGAAGAAGATACACTAGTTACGAGTTTACGACGCTAAATACTTTATAAAACAAATTTATAATACTTACTATTCATGGCAGTAACTTATACTTTGTAAACATCAATAATAATATAAAACTTTTCAATTACGAGAATGTTTCGTAAGAATCGCTAAAATGGAGCTATAACTAATAAGATACGACATTTACGGGTTTTTTGCGTTTTAATGAGTTATAATCTGTACTGAACGTAAAAACACTATCTCACAACAGAATCTGGAAACTTAAAAATGCATATCATGATCACTCTCTATTACGAAAGCTGGTGCATAAGAAACGCGAAAACGAAATTAAAATGACAAGTTATTTCATTTTTGCTAAAGGCGTAATTATAAACATTTTTACTTAATAAATACTATATCACTTAAACGATTTAGATGTGATATAGCTACATAGAAATAATATGTCATAATTTAATCAAAGTGCTATAAATACTAGAAGAATTTCATAATGAGGCCTCTTCGGATGGCGTATTGACGAGCTGTTGGATTTACGATTTAAAGTGTCCTAGCTCCTCGTACGTCATGTCATGACCTCTTAATTATGGATAGCCCGAACGATCGGTAACGACATGATAATTATATATAGGATTAAAATTGATTTGTATAGACAACGAACTTGCATTCTGAATCGACCTATAATAACTAGGTTGCATTCGGGGCGTTAGCGTGACACGTTTTACTTGGGATATTTTTTTAACATTTACTCACTCAAGGGTGAGTACAAAGCCCCGATGTTTATACAATTATTAATTACACGTTTTGTGGGTGAGAAACATATGCATATTATACAAATAGACGCCAGATGTACATTTATCAAGATTACGTTTACCTAAGTACGATAACCCACCTATGCCCATGAATTCTGAACTGTCAAATTATTGAATGTGAGCGCCAAATGATTATAAGATAGATCAATTTGGGAGTTGACCTCCCGTACGGGTGACTAGCTGATCACTGGAAACGAAACGTATAACATGTCCGGATTTCTGGATGTTACGGGTTGAACATCATCACGGGGGGCCCAATGGTTAGGCAATATTTATATATTGTATTCATTTATGTCGAGCTTCAGTGTCATGAGCTTAGGAAAACATAATTACATTTTGTGATGTTTGCATCTGTTGCATTATCACAGGGAAAGTCTTGCGGTCCTGCATATACATTTACATAAACCTATGAAATTCATCAACTTTATGTTGACGTTTTAAATGCAATGTTTTTCAGGAGGTCAATAAGCATGAGGTGCGAATAGTCTCTCCATCGAATCATTCTCCTTTATTGGTAAAAAGTGAGCAGACCTGGTAAGACGATCAATAATCACCCAAATGGTATTATAACCACTTGATGTCTTAGGTAGCTTCGTGATAAAATCCATAGTGATTTTCTCCCATTTCCACTAAGGTATCACAGGTTATACCAACAAACCAGATGGTTTTTGGTGCTCAGCTTTGACCTTCAAACATGTCAAACACTTGATGACGTAGGTGGCAATATCTTCTTTCATGTTAGGCCACCAATACAATTTCTTCAAGTCTTGGTATATTTTGTCAGAACCCGGATGGATTGAATACTTCGACTTATGCGAATCATGCATAATCAAAGCTCTTAAGTCACCAAAGCATGGTAACCAACTTCTGTTTTTCAAACACAACGTTCCGTCTGCACGGGATTCAAGTTTCTTCTCGATCATACCACCCAAGTCTTCAGATTTTTTGTTTTCAGCTTTCCTTTCCTCGGCTTGAGCTTTCAAATTTTGCACAAGAAGATTCAAACCAATAGTCATAACTAAGGCTCAAACTCGTAATGGCTTAATCCGTTCTTTTCGGCTCAAAGCATCTGCTACTACATTAGTCTTTCCTGGGTGATAACGAATTTCGCAATCGTAATTGCTAAGCAACTCCAACCAATGACGTTGCCTCATGTTTAACTCCTTCTGATCAAGGATATGTTGTAAGCTTTTATGATCAGTGAACACGGTACACTTGGTGCCATACAAGTAGTGTCTCCAAATCTTTAGAGCGAACACTACTGCTCCTAAGTCTAAGTCATGAGTTGTATAATTCCTTTTTTGAATCTTTAGTTGACGTGAAGCGTAAGCTATAACCTTCTCTCTTTGCATTAACACATCAGCCAAACCTTTATGCGACGCATCGTAATAAACTATAAATTTTTTGGCTCCTACAGGTAAAGCCAAAATAGGTGCGCTACACAGTTTATGCTTCAATAATTGAAAAGTTGCTTCTTCTTTGTCACCCCAATCAAACTTGACACCCTTATGAGTTAGTTTGGTCATTGACTTGGCGATCTTTGAAAATCCTTCAATAAATCTTCGGTAGTAACCGGCAAGACCTAAAAATTGGCGAATATTCATTGGAGTCTTAGGAGATGCCCAATCTTTGATGGATTCGATCTTGGTGGGATCCATGTGAAGGCCTTGACTATCAATCACGTGACCGAGAAATTGTACTTTAGGGATCTAAAATTCACATTTAGAGAATTTGTCATATAACTCCTCCTTCTTAAGCAACTCTAAGATTGACTTAAGATGCTCCTCGTGCTCTTGTTAGTTCTTTGAGTAGATCAAAACATCATCGATAAAGACAATCACATACTTGTCCAAATATGGTTTGCACACCCGATTTATGAGATCCAAAAATATTGCCTGTGCGTTAGTCAAACCAAATGGCATGACTTGAAACTCTTAGTAATCGTAACGAGTTCTGAATGCGGTCTTCAGGATGTCTTTGTCATGAACTCTAAGCTAGTGATAACCCGATCTCAGATCAATTTTTGAGTAGACACTTGACCCTTGCAGTTGGTCAAATAAATCATCGATTCTTAGAAGCGGATAACGGTTCTTCACTATCAGCTTGTTCAACTCTATGTAGTCGATACACATCCAGAACGATCCCTCCTTCTTTTTGACAAACAAAACCGAAGCTCCCCAACGTGAGGAACTTGGTCTTATAAAGCCTTTGTCGGAAAGCTCTTGCAGTTGGTCCGACAATTCTTTCATCTTGGATAGGGCTAATCGACACGGCGCCCATGCTACGGGTGTAGCACCAGGTACCAAATCAATTTGAAATTCCACTTGTCAGGTCGGTGGAACACCCGGCAAGTCCTCGAGAAATACTTCGGGGAAATCTCAAACAACTGGTACATCCTCAAGTCGCTTCTCCTCTGACTTGTCTTCAGCCTTCTTCTCGGTAATTTGTGCCAAAAAGACATGACATCCTATCAGCAGATACTTTTAAGTCTTGGTGCATGAAATAATATTTAATCGCGACTCGCTTCCATGGTTGCTTTCGTTACCACGAATAATTAATGTCTCGTTGCCGAAGGGAACACGAACAATCTTTTCGTCATAGACGATCACAGCATGATACTTTGATAGCCAATCCATACCGATTATGATGTCAAAACTACCAAGTTTTACGGGCATGAGGTCGATGTTGAATGGATGATTGAGAAAGTTTAAAGTACAACCCCGTATTATGGTATTAACTCCTATTATTTTTCCATCGGCTAGTTCCACGTCATAATAATTGTTTAATGTAGTTGGGATGATATCAATTAATGAACTAAATGCAATCGACACAAAACTTCTATCGGCACCGGTATCAAATAAGATAAAAGCATAACGGTTATTGAGTAGGAACATACCCGTAACAACGTTCGAGTTAGTGTTGGGTTCACCGCCTCCGAAAACATAAGCCTTTCCAGGAGCTTCACCGTTCCCAGCCTGATTTCCACGGTTTTTATTCTTCTGTTTTGGGCAATCTTTCTTGTAATGCCCTTGGATTCCACATTTAAAACATGTAACAACCTTCTGTATCGCCCCAGGGGACTCTCTGGTTGTTAACAGCAGCTGGACTTCTACAATCACAGGCTAGATGGCCAACTCTTTTGTAGTTGTTGCACTTGGGAGCACACGCCCTATTGTGATGGTAATTGTACTTGGTGCACAGTGGTAGAGTTCCAACATATTCATTCTTCTCACCAGGCCTAACAGTATAGGCCCTGGCCACATTTTACCTTTTGAAAGGTTGTTGCTGAACTTGGTTATCTCTGGGGTTACTGCCAAGTTTCCTTTTGTTTTCGGCATGCCTTTCAGCAAAAGTACGGACCTTTTGGTCCATCAGATCATTTGCTAGCTCAATAGCCTCGTACATTGGTTTTGGTATGGCAGACATCACGTTACCCAGGATGTCAAGAAGTCCACCAACATACTTCTCAACCTCATCAGATTCCCCAGGAACATTCTTCCAGACATCAAAGCCAACTCCTGAAAACATTGTGTGTAGCTCACAACATCCGTACCTTTAACCTTTAGGTTCTATATTTCAATCTCCAACTTCTTGATTTCACTAATTGGATAATACTTGTCAATCATCATTTTCATTAATGTTTTCCATGGCATCCCATAGGCAGCATCATGACCAACAGTCTTAACGTGGGAATTCCACCACGTTAGTGCATTTCCAAGTAAAGTGCAAGTGGCATATTTAACTTGGTTTTCAATAGTGCAGCTGTTGATATGGAACATAGATTCCATCTTCTCAAACTATTGAGTCAACCCTACAACTCCTTCAATACCCTTAAAGGTAAGGGGTTGACAGTTTAAGAAATCCTTGTATGTGCGCACACGTGCAGTAGGCACAGGTCTTCTTCCGCCACTTCCTGAATCGTGGCTATCATGTCCATTCCCACTACCTCTGTTTGCTTCATAATCAGCCAACGCATCAGCCACGTCTTGGGCTATCAATGCCTTAATAGCAGCATCACTCATAGGAATTTTCTTTGGAGCCATTTTCTGAATCACAAAAATTTAATACCCGTGAGATATCGTACAATCATAATCACGACATGTAATAAGTACAACATATAAAATGAGATCACGACACGCAGTGGATATATGAAAATGAGATTAACAATGACATAAATAAACCGATGTCATATATAAAAACATCGTATAACATACATAATAGATTCTGTTACAAGATGAGAAATACAAGATCTTAACGATCCTACTAGCTAGGATTTACCCATAAAACTTAGTAGGTTATACAACATAGCTAATACATGATATAATCCTAGCAACTACTACCGGCGTCTCCTGGTTCATCGAGATGCTCGGGATCTCACAATCTCTCGTCTCATAGTCCAATGGCTCTAGTCCACATGTCATGGTCATCTCGCCTCTTCTGTTGTAATGCTCTGGTCTCAGCCTATAACACTCTTATCTCAGTCTACAACTTACGGATACGATCCATGGAGTGAATCTATGCATGTCGTGCATATATGGCCTCCCGATCTGCAACTATAGCCATATGGCGATAATATCGCCTCTCTCTCGCAAGTGTAGAACTACGAGCCCGTAGTAAGGCTCTATCGTCTTGCGCGTCCTGGTGACGCGTATAAAACTCCTCACTATCCTGCCTATGCCTGGTGGCCATATCAGCCACACTCTCCTTGACCTCCTCTAAGGCGGTCATAAAATTCAACTTAGTACCTCGGGCCAAAGTAAGCTCAGGCTGTCTAGCAGCAGCGACTGCTGAACTCTCTCCAATCTCGAACCTCTAAGATAAAGTAGTATATCTAGCCCTCTTCTAAAGCGGTATGTCCGCCTCAGGAATGATATCCCTACGGGTAGGTAATGGTAGCATCAATGGCGGGGATGGAATCCTAGGTAATGGCGATAATAGAGGTGATAATAGAGATGGTGGTGGTGATGGAGGTATGGGTGCAACAACATACTCGACAAAGCATGCCTCAATGGATGCTGGTAAAGGTGGCTAGGGTCGGACCGTCTTCCGTGCCCTACGGAGATCGATCTGGGATAGAGAAACAACGGTGTGTGGAGAAACAAGTAGTGGTGGGGTAGCAACAGCCTCATCTGTCTCAAATGGCTATGTCTCCTCAGCCGAGGGGACAGAGTCATGTACAGATAGTGCAGAGTCGGCCGGAGCAAGATGCTCATCTTACTCCTCCTCATCAGCAACATAATCAACGGGATCCATCTCGGGATCCTCCTCTAGGCCATCCTCGATGGGCTTAGAGTCAGCAATGTAACCAGGTGAAAGAGCAATGGGTAATGCGGGTAGTGGTTGATCCTCAGCTGGTGCAATGTCATCGTCCGATGGTGCAAGGTACTCTGAATAC
>BQNB010062377.1:0-36099 GCA_026074375.1 Tanacetum coccineum | reverse complement strand
TTTTTTATGTAATTACAACTCTATATGAGATGGCTCATGATGCCACTGCTGGAAATCATTATCTAAATAACCTAATATTACATTAATATTAAACGAGCTACGCAGCGAATATAGATCACATATAACATGTACAATTAAAACAAAAACATAAATAAGGAAACATACCTCTAGCAACCAAACTAGTGCCGAATCGAAGACACTTCGAGTACACGCACGTGTGTAATAACGTGCGAACCAAACACCACTACTAGTTACTAAGATAAGTAACATCTACGTGTATCCACACTACACGTCGAACAATACCACCCGAATGCTAGTTCTTTAACCAACGATCAAGTGAACACTAAAAGTAGCAAAACATAAAAACCCTCTAGATGGGGTGTTTGTTTGCGTCGACCAAAGAGAGAGGAGAATAAGAAAAGGATTGATGATTATGAGCTCTAGGGTCCTCCTTATATACTAGGTGAATTTAGGGTATACCTAAAATACATAACTTGAAGGAAAAGATAGCTCAAAACCTAATCCAACCCCCTTTGGGTTGGGGCCGGTCGAACTCCCACACAACACCCATTGGTGTTGACTTTTTGACTTTTCTAATATTTATGGATAATTACATTTAATTGCCTATTAATTAAAAAGCCTTATTTGTTAATTATTTCTAACGAACTAATTAACGACCGTTAGTGTTCCATCGTTGATTCATATATTAATATAAATAATAAATATACAAATATATTATTATAAACATTAATAGAATGATATCTAAGTGTAAACGTGTGTGACCCCGTAGGCTCACGTATTTCTAGTTGTATAAATATATGTATGACATGAGCACAAACCAACAGGAAGTTTGGTTTAGCTAAGCGATTATGGTTTGCTCCATTGTAGCGGTAAACCTGAAAAAACAAGGTGGGTTCTAAGCAACTATAAAAAAATCGATGGTGATCCAAGTCAATCTAAATTCAGAAAAAGACATTTAGTGTTTAAAAAAGTTAAAGCATACCAGTTTGGCTCATAAAGAGGGATTCATATTGTTGGATTTTATGATCTAATTAACCTTTAACTAACACAAATACGCAGCGGAAATAATAAATCACGTACAGAATAAGTAATCAACAAAGGGCTCAAGAAGTGTGTTCCTTTTAGCAATAAACTGTAACACCCCCAAATAGGGTCGCAGCGGAATATGGGTCTGAGAGTGTTACATCATATATCAGTAGCACAAGATATGAGAACGACCTCTATATGAGTCGTTTGAAAACGATGCATTAGATTTAATAAACTTGTTTGTTACATAAGCCCAAAGCTTAACTTGTTCAACTGTGTAAATGTAAAAGATTTTAATACATAACAAATACTCCAAAATGTAATGCACTTAAATCTTTATAGTAATGTGACTCCAAAATGGTGATCACCAATGTATCCTTGTTCTTGTATCTTATTGACTTGAGAAAAAACATGCTTTAAAACGTCAACATAAAGTTGGTGAATTCACAGGTTTAAGTAATGTATAAAGTAGGACCACAAGATTTCAAAGTGTAAGACATGTAACACATACAATATCTCAAAATGTAATTACGAAATGCACTAAGCTCATGACACTGAAGCTACAACATATATGTAAGCAAATTAATGCAAATAATGTGCCCGTGTAGATGTTTAACTTGCAACATCCAAATTGTTCCGACATGGTATATATTCGTCGTTTCGGTACCGCCAAAACTAGTGAGCGCTACTCACCCGAACGTGGATGTCAATCCCAAATAGATCTATTCATAACATTCGCCCTTACAATCTAGTAATTAACAGTTCATGATTCATGGGCATAGTGGGTTATAGCTACTTAGGCAAACTCGTAATTTGTTTAAAGTGTACTTGCGTCCAAATGTAAAACAATGCATGTTTCTCACCCCGAGAATTGTAAATCATTGGAATCGTATAAAAATAGGGCTATGAACACACCTCATGTGAATGTTTGATTATCTAAATCAAGTAAGTGAAATGTCTCGCGGAATCCGAATGCAACCTAATTAATTATAGGCCGTATACGTATAATGTATTTAATGTAAATACAATATCATAAGTTATATAGTTACACCACCACCTAATAGTTTTCGTTTAATTTAAAATGTCAAAACAATATTTAAATTGTACTTGTTAAATAAATGTCTATATATTTGTACTTGTAAAATAAAATGTTATCTTTGTCCAACAATTGATTATTTGTTAATAATACATGATTTAATATTTTTATTGATTATATAATGATATTATATAATTAGTTTAATTGTTTTATAAAATAATATTTATAAAGTTAAAAACGTATATAAATATTATATAAATGATACGACAATATTTCTTAAGGTTTTTATAGCCCAAACGGACTCGAAAACACTCGTAAACCATAATTTAAGTTTCTAACAGATTGTATATTTTTATAAAAATTACAAAAAATTATTTATAAAAATTAATTAGTTTTATAGTTTCTATTTACCCGAAATCTTTAAAAACTCGTAACTTACTCATTTTAACTCCGTTTCGCTTGTTCTTTATATGTATGGAATCGTGACGAGATAAATTATTCAAATAAAATACTCACTGTTTTTATAAAAATCTGTGTCGAAAACAGTAACCCAAAACAGTTTATAAAAATAGTTTTATAACTTTAAATCTTTCAAAACCCGTAACTCATTCGTTATAGCTTCGTTTTTCGAGTTTCTTATATGCTTGGAATCCTCATGACATGTACTATCATCATAAAATATTTGTACATTTTTCTCAGACCTGAAACAGTAGCTATTTTTATAAAATAACTTTTATAAAAACACTTTTATATATTTAATTATCGTAATCTTGTAAATGTCATAACTTCTTCGTTATAGCTCGGTTTTTCGAGTTCTTTATATGCTTACAATCCTCATAATATGTACTATTTTAATAAAATGCTTCCAAAATTTATAAAAGTTCGAATCTTAATAGAATCATCAAAACAGTTTGCATTGTATATATATAACCTATAATTAGTTTTATAAATTATAACTTAATTAATTTGTACAAGTCCTCTAATTTACTTTATATCACAATTGGTTTTTCCCCACCCCCCCCCCCCCCTTTCACAAATAAAAATTTTTTTTTTTATGGTCATATATTCATGTCCATAATGATTGTCCAAGTACCAAGTCCTCATGATAATTTATATATAACTTTTGTAATTAAACTTTCAACAAATTAATTTATAAACTAAACTTATAAATTACCCAACACTTATATAAAGTGTATTCTTGCATTTTAGACATTATTTCACCATAGATACATATAAGTTCGAACCTCATATATGCTTGTAATATTTTATAAATCATGAAAACAAACCCTAGGTGGTGATTAACATAATAACAAGTATATAAAATATATAAATGAAGAATTAGAGAGTTTAGGGTTTAATTAGACCTTAGATGAGTGTAGGATGATGAAGAACATGAAATCAAACCCTAGATGTCAAACCCAAATTCGAAACCTTAGATTGAAAACCTTAACTTTCTTCTTGATTAAACCCTTGCTAGATTATTACCCAAGCTTCCAATACACTTCCAAATACCTTAGATATGATACTTAAGAACACTAGTACACTTGTATCTTTGTAAAAATCAACAATTATGAAAACCCTAGAACTTATAAATGAGCTGTGGGTTTTGGTGTTGTAGAGAGAGTTTGTGTGTGTTTTATTTGCTTGGAATTGGAAAGAGTGTACTAGTTAATTTAAGACTTGCCTTATATAGTCATAAGAAATGTTGAAACAACCTTAAACTAAACCATGAGCTTCAAGTAGTAATGGGTACATGTTGTAATAGATGTAAGGTGTTCTCTTCCTCCCTATGAGGAGGGAATGGATGAGAAAGAGGGGAGGGTACCCTTGATTAGCCAATTTCTAGTAAAATGGGTTTATGGTACCTTGTGTAAGATATAACAAAGTGATAAGACCTTAGTGAAGGGTTTTGGGATTTTATTTGTGTGTGTATTACTTGTATCCGGATATATGGAGTAATAAGGTAGGAAATGTTTTAATTTTTGGGTATTGGGTATAATAGTAAGTATTTGTTTGAGTATGGATAGATATATGTACTTTCGGGTATGCCTAAATGTATTTTATTGCGAAACGTAGACGCTTTACGTAACCAATGAAAATAAAATATGAAACGTTATAAATTATCCTCGTAATAATTATATAACACTTGCTTGACGTAAACTTTTACTTGTTTGATGTCCGTTTACGTTGAATGTTGATTTTTAGTTTACGCGATTTAACTAAACGATAAAAATTAAAAGCAAACGCGTAAAACCCTAAAAATAAATAATGGCGATAATTGAGTCGTAAAATGATCTGAAATAATGGATTGTTACATAAACGAACACCATTCTTAAATATACGCGTATGTATAAATGTAATACACGAAAACCACGAGGATCAAAATATAATCCCTCTATGTCAACACACACAATACGTTCGTAGCAAACAATTAAGTATGCTAGAACTACTAGTGATAAAGTAAACCAAACCACCACGTTCTCTAAGAAATAAACGTTTGAAACCCTTTGTGGTTTCTTTGGGTCGAACCCACAACAAGGGAGAGAGGGGGGGGAGGAATTTTTAAGGATCTCTTGATTTTTCACTTCATTCAATAATGATCCCTAAGCCCTTCTTATATAGGCAAACAACTTGACTTGCAAGTTAGGCATTTGAATATGTCAAAGTGGTTACAAACATTTAATGTTGAAACCACCCATTTGATAGGTCAAAGTGGTTAGAAACACTTAATGTTGAAACCGTCCATTTAATAGGTAAAGGTGGTTACAAACACTTAATGTTGAAACCACCCATTTAATCTAACGCTCATTTCTCCGCTATTACATATAGACCCTTCTAGTTAACATTTAATGTCTATTGTCGATTCCCGTTAAATAAATAAATATTTAACGCTCATTTAGCTTTATCACTAAATATATTACATTTAATATATTCACTATAATTGTTTTACGTATTAACGCGTGCGTCCCCATATGCTCGAATAAAATTCCCGAACATATATTATTTTACATGTACACATTCCAACACATATGTTGTAGTAAAGAATAACGTAGAAAAAGGTTGCAAATGTTTAAAAGTTAGAGGAAAAAAATTAAGAAGGTGTTACTTATGTTACTTTGGTAGTTGTACCACACGAAGAGGCTCGGGCTAAATTTGGTGATACCAATGATCCATTCACTTTTATTTCATTGTTTAAACATTTTACAAATAAAGATGTTGTAGCTAATGATGCATATTAATAGTTGGCATATTTGTGTTTATGCAAAATTACCTTTTTAATTTATGTTTTAAAGATGTTACTCTCTTTAATTCAGACCTATTGTTTATTTGGATATGAAATAGTTTGCATTGTTGTTACTTAGGGCATCCATTATGAGAGGTTTATCAAAAGGTTTATAAAAATGAAAAGGCTTATAAATTCTTAAATCATAGTGGAGTGAGGTTTATAGTGACATGAAATGAAATAGGTTCAAGATTATGAACATTTTCATCACAAGCAAATGTGAGTAACTCATTTAATGTCTAATACATTTTATAAAGTCTTAACAAGTTTATTATAGTGAGAAGATGTCAACAAACTGAAAAGGTTTATAAATTGATAATATTGTGTGACATGTAAATGTTATAAACTTTTGGGCAAATGACACAAAAAGGTACCCAACTTAAGGGTCATTTCCAATCAGGTATCACATCTTTTTTCTTGCATAAAAAGGCACCCAACTTAATTTTTTTTGCCAATTTGAGTATTTTTCATTAAATATTTAACATCGTCCGTTAAGTCTTACATTTCAAGTCCACCGGCCGCTACCACCACCACCAAGTCTCCCCACCAACATCCTTACAAGCACCGCCTCCACCACCAACCCCACCCACCACGCCGTAAATCACCAACTCTACCCACCATCGCCACAAACCACCAATATTGTTGTTTGTAGTGATATTTGTGTGACAATGAATTATTATCAATCAACACTTCGTTTCTTGCGTGCCAAAATAAATTTTATGGATTAAAAGTTGTAGAAAATAAAACAAATAATTTAAGAATGTACCAAGTAAATTGTTAAAAATGTACTAGTGGATCAGTTAAAAAAATAATTGTAGCAAGTAAATCATTAAAAATGTACCAGTGAATCAGTTTAAAAAAATAATTGTAGCAAGTAAATCATTAAAAATGTACCAGTGAATCATTAAAAATGTACTAGTGGATCAGTTAAAAAAATAATTATATATATAAATTGTAACAAGTAGAAAATTTAAAAAAGGACCTTAACGGCTACAAATTTTAAAAGAAAAGACCTTAACGGCTACAAAATTAAAAACCCCTAATTTTCACCTATATATTTTCATCCATTCTCCTATATTCATACTCTTTTAATTTTTATTTTATGGCTTGGTCTCTCCCACATATCGTAGAAGAAATCAAAGAGTATGCTCAATAACAATGTGAAGAAGACTTTTAATAATTTACTTGGTACATTCTTAAATAATTTACTTGATACATTCTTAAATGAGTATGCTCAAAGTTTGCTTGTTTTGCCGGGTTTAACTTTCGTTAAACACATTCCGCAAGAAAGATGTGCTGTGATCGACAAATTTTTGAGAGACGAAGCCTCAAAAGATTACAAGGTTGAACGGAAGTTGTGGAAATATGTGCAAAAAATACAAGATAATATCAGTCACAAAATCCGTTCAATGCACAAAGAAAACAAATAGTTGTTGTTTTCGTATCGTATGTATTTTTATTTGAATATCGTATTTCTTTTTTGTGTATTGTATTTTTATTTGAATGTCGTATTTCTTTTTTATATATTGTAATTTTATTTTTATTTGAACAAAATGTGTATGTTTTAAATTAAATTGATGTACACGTACAAAATCAAACAAACTAAAATTTTATTCTTTTAAATAAAAGTACAAATTACAATACGAAATTTTAAACACAATACGAAATTTAAAAGCAATACGAAAACTAAAACACAATGGTTGGCCTATTTGTTTTAAACATGCATCCAAACAAATTTATTATTATTGACTTGTTTTTCTAATTTTGCCGCCTTTCGGAACAGAGCATTATGCATCCCGTAATCTTTATCAAATTTTTCTTTAAAAAAAGTGTCAATCAAAGCACGTTTCTCTTGTGAAATGTCATTGCGTTTCCTCGTATGCTTTTCACAGATCATCTTTAGTTGTGCTTGTATTATCATATTCAACAGCTAAGTTCATAATCACTAGCTGAAGGACTTTATCCTCCTCAATTTGTTTCTGAACTATAGTTTTGATTTGAACTATAGTTTTGATTTCATCAACAGTATGTGAAACCGAACACGTCATTAAATTTTTCATAAAGGGGTATATAAAAAAGTTAAAGGTTAGAGTTTAAGAAGTATTAATAGGTAAATAAAATGATATATGAGAAAAAATATTAATTTGATACCGTTATATATGAATGGGCCCCACATTTTCACAATGCCTCAAAAACACCTCACCTTGGTGACTTATTTTTTCTTCTCCTTGTGTGTGACGATGGGAGCTTTTAGAGGGCCTCGCGCATCAGGCTAGCCTCACGGGCACTCCTCACGACCCAATACAAGTATCCTTAACAAATCATACCCATTTCTATTCCCTTCCATAATCAAATCCATACCCATACCCATAGTGAATCCTCACCACAAAACCAAACCCTAAATATCTTTGGACTAATTATAAACAAAAACAAGTACTTGCAGATCAACCAATCTGACCCACATTAAGCCATACCTATTGACGCATGTGGCTAATTAGACAACTATAGGTCACTCAACCTACACAGTTTTATCTATCAAATATCCCACGACCTGATTCAGCTTAAAAGCAACTAGTCCACTTGATACCATAAAAATCAAAATATCTTTTATAAATAACCCAAACGTTGCTAGGATTTCCTTCTTTATATATCAAATAGTGGTCAAAAGATTGGAGAAAAAAAACCAATTCACAAAATAGAGTCGCTCCTAAGTCAGAGCTGTACACTTGTTTATAACTAGAGTCATGAGCAACTCTTATCTTCTTTCGGTTTCGAATAACGGGCCAGTTAGGTTTGACCACTTTAGTTTCTATCGATAACATCTGCAGGCAAATTGAGGTCAAACATACCATCTCCATACCCATCTCTTCTAGCCCTCTTCTGACCAGGAAAATTGCTTTCTTCCGAGCTTCCCGATCCTGAAGGCCTGTCAGATTCAGACGAGCCACCTGTAACATAAACAAAAGCCACATTAGATGGATATGTTAAACTTTCTTTACAATTTTCACTTTCTATAAACCATGGCAACTTCGAGTTCCATTTACTTACTAACGGGTCCTAATTTAACTACGCTTAATCCCTTTAAGTTGAATCAGATAAAATAGCCAAGAATAGGTTACGCGGATCATAGAGTGAAATTGTTTGGAAAATAGTTTTAAACAAAATAGAATAACATTTGCGGGCCAACCTAGTCCAACCCAGTTCAACCGTCACTACATAACTACCGTTCCAAAACTAGACCTGTTCTGACCCATTACTGACCCACCCATTCTGCCACCTATATAATCTCCAGTTTAGAGTCTCATT
The DNA here is from genome assembly GCA_026074375.1 of Tanacetum coccineum. Classification (NCBI taxonomy): domain Eukaryota; kingdom Viridiplantae; phylum Streptophyta; class Magnoliopsida; order Asterales; family Asteraceae; genus Tanacetum; species Tanacetum coccineum. The sequence continues at coordinate 27,427 of BQNB010062377.1, read as the reverse complement.
TGATATGAGGATGATTAAGATGGGTCCAACAAAAAACCAATTGACTTTGACATTTCATCTGCAAAACCAGCTTAAGGGAAGAAGTTCAAGTTACTTTACCAGTAGTTGGCTCTTCCAGCCTTTTACGTTTATCTCCGACATGAAGTTCTGTAGCTTTCTCGATCCCTTTGGAGTGGTATGGAGCTATGTTATGTATGCCAAATTGCAGGGAACCCAACAATTCCGTCTCTATACATTCATACCTACAAAATGTTAAGAAAGTGAATATGTTGCTTAAATAAAAACCACAAGCTTCAAAATACTAGTACTTACATTTTCTTGCACAAATTGTCTGTGATCACAGATAGATTGATGACTTGCATCCGAATTTCCATAATTTTGTCCTCAGTGAAAGAATCAAAAGGTTCCTCGATAAACTTGGATAGTTTCTCAACATTTGTTTCAAGCTGCTGTTGCTGATCCTCAAACAAATGTTGTTTTATCTCAAGGTCCTCTTTTGTCATCTCATCATTGAACAGCTCGTCACCAAACATATAAAATGCAAAAGGTATGAATAAGGATGTGCCCGCCTTGATCTGAACAACGATAATGACCCATTTGTAAGCCAAGCTAAAATATCTTAGCTGTGCGTCTTTTCCCTCCCAATAACTTGCAACTTTTCCTTGGATGGTCTCCTTCAGTTTAGATTCCTGCTTAAACGAATCCGTATGAGCCTTGTAGCGATTGTGGTAGTGCATGTACCGGTAGAGGTCCCGCTTAGCACGCTCGGATTGTTTCTCACGGTCTTCCTTGTACCGACCACAGCTATGCCCAGCGATACTTGACCATGTATGATCCCGACCAGTTGCACCACCACATAGCCAACTAGTTCACATGTAACAAATGTATGAATATTTAACATTTTAAAAATTAATTGCCTATAATGTCTATAATCGTAGTCAAATGGTATATCCGTAATATCATAGATTTTAGAGCAGATTACATTATGGTCAGTGTGGTTTGCATAAATTTAAAGAACTGGTCCTCGTCGATACTCATTTACAGATATGGTCCCTAAAAAACAGTGTTTGTTTTCACCCTCGCTCTTTAGCCTCGAAGGAGCTAAAAGAAATTTAGTTACATACTTGCGGGAAATAATTGTGACAGAAAAACTTATGTTTCTAGAGATCATATTATGCGTATCAGCGAGGGACCAATGGAGTCTAGCTGTTAAATAAATAGACACACTGTCCCATTTTTTTCATAGAATTTAAAGTAGTAAAAAAAAGAGTGCTCTTACCAAAAGGCTTGTCCACAGATACAGCTCACTAGATTGCAGCCGCCATTTTTCTCGACAGGTTTGTGACACTTTGGACAAGGCTTTGTATGAACAGTAATCCAATTGACTGTTTCTGATTCATCTCGACATTTCTTAGTCCAAAGTTGCCACATTGCACAAGAACAAGGGGAATGAGCTTCACATAAGCAACTGAAACAAAACTGATTACCACACGAACACTCTACCTCACAAAAGGCATCTTCCTCAACACGGATTGCGTTCCCACAATGAGGAGTACTTGGACACCATTTTACCATTTTATTGTCATCGATATATGACTCAAGAAGAAATCGATCAAATTTTTCAGCCAAATCAGGATGCCTTTTACTAACTAGATTCCGGATTACTGTTTCATCACATATAGCAAAACACTTATGAGCCATGCATCTAATACGTCTACTCTGCCCCTCATTTATTTTTACAATAAAATGCTCTGTCCAACCTACAAAAAAATAAAACGGTAAGGGTGTCTTACAAATGTTAGCATAAGTAAACCTTTAAACTAGATTTTAATTTAACTGTGATGTCTTACAAGTGTTACAGAAGCAGTGCCCACAATCCATTTTTGTCGTGTCACAAGATGGCATATCCTCCATGCATATATCGCACATCGTTGTAGATGTAGACAATAAAGAGCCCGGATCATGAGACTCAAGATTAGGTATACCAGCCTCTGTAAACAAACGGTCTTTTCCTTTCTCTACAAGTACTGCAAATATTCTCTCAACATCCCACCGATAATGTATAAGTAGCGTCCGCGCATGGTGTTCCCTTAGAGTAAGTAATTCCATGACTCTCCGTAAATCTTCCCTCTGAATAAATAATGTAAATAACAACATCAGCAGTTAACAAACAGATACATCACAAAATAGCCTTAAATTGGAAAAGTTGGACAAAACTTCTAAAAGTATACCTGTGCAGCCAAAAGAGACTCTTTTGTGATGACCTGCAAGAGATTCAAAAGGTTAAGTAAGTAAATATCATCTTACATATCAAAAGTTTGCATTCAAACAAATGCATATAAAAGATTTATATCTATACTACGTTATAAAAGACTTGTACTTAAGAGACTTTAACTTAAATATTAAGTAGCCAAATTATTATACTACCCTTAATATGCCCTTATAATTACCTTACACATGGAAAGTAGAAATGAAAAAACATACTAGACACAAAACAAATATGACACCATTTTAATACATATATGCATGGTAAGTCCTCATAATTATCTTACTCTTACATTTGACGTTTCCTCTTATGCAATTTCTTTTTAGAAAATTGAAGGTTCTTAACTTAACTAAGAAAGAATTACCACCTAAAATGAAAGACATGTATGAAGATGCGTTGACATTACATTCATGCATGTAAAGATTTGCTGCACAGCACCACCATCATGGACATCTAACGCCGACCACCATGTCTCGGCGTCTCGCTACAAAATTAACCTAATCCGTTTGAACTACTCTACAATATATTAATTGCTTTTACATTGTCTACTTTTTTAGATTATATTTTTAAGAAAAAGGTATTAACAAAAATAGTATGCCACTTTTTTAGAATCTTTAACTGAAGCTCACAATGTTCACACTCAAAGAGTATGTCACGCAACCTAAAAGTTAAACTGCACTATATAATCGAACAGGTCCACTAAATAACTTTACCTGTCTACACATCAACCGATTCTGGTCCATAAGCTAGATTAACAAATACACAGCAGGACGATGTTTATTAGGTCAGGTATCACAAGCTTTTGTACCAAGACAACTTATATATACAAAAAGCTACAAAATCACTCGGATAACTAGAAGAAGAATAAATAGTTACTTGGTACACCCTTTGTAACAAAAAAGCACAGAACTCACCTTAGTTATCTAAAATCCCAATTACAACTAAATAACCTCAATAATAAGAGCTCATGTCGAACTGAAAAATTTATAGAGCCTAATTAACAGTCTACCATAAGAACCAAAAGAAATCAGTGCACTACACCATCCGTACGAAGAGTAGAAAGTGTAAAGTTGTGGCTCCAAGAAGTCACAAGTCATCAATGTATCATATGGTAAAAAGGCCCAAAAGAAAATGTTGTAATTGCTTAATGAAATACGGAAGGATGGTGGAGTAAAGGAATTTTACAACAAACTACTCCCTGTGTAAACTTTATACTTGCCGACAGTATTCAATAAGCAGTGCCTTTAGATATGGAGATGGCAGACAAAAAAGACTACAATCAGTACATACGCCGTACCATCTTCTCTAGCTAGGATAGGATTGGCAAATTTATCAAAGCATACTTTCAAATTAGTCTTCTCCAAGACACTCAACTTATATGATTCGAAGTGAAGTTCATTAAACCACATCATAGTGCTTGTATTATAAAATAAAGTATAAACTTTGGGTCATATAGACGCAGCAAAAAGTTCACTATGTGTTGCAGAAAAAAACACAAGTTTGTTATGGGAAGGGGCAAAAGAGAGTTGAAGACAAAGCTGTATCTCTTTGTAAGATAAAATTAAAATCATGCCAGGTACCACTACCAAAACACACTCCTGGAGACCAAAACTATATTACGCAATATACAAATCCTAAAATCAGAAGAGCGTTAACATAACAAAGATGACTAAGACTAAATTAACATCTCACTGCACAATCCTTTTCCGACTTTTTGGCCAACTAATCTATGGGGTTTGATCCCACCCCCACACAGATTCAAACCACGTAAAGCCCTCCCTTTTCAAGAAATTGGCATGGCCACTTCAAGGTTGTTTGCACCTGGCAGGATTTAAACTCAAGACCTCTCACAGTTTAGTCACGAGCCTTTCCCCACTACCCCTAAGTGGTTGCTTATTCCTCTCTATAAAGATCAGTATTTCACTAATACGAAGTTTCCCAATCCTAACGTCCTTTAAGCATCAAACCTTCTTAAACATCGTATCAATAAGCAATATACTTCATTATTACAATTAAAGGTGTAAGTGAGGCGAGTATTGCCAAGCTCGAGCTCGAATCGACTACTAAAACTCGGGCTCAAAACTCAACTCTAGCTCAAATGTGCCTACCTTTCAAGCTCAAGCTCGGAAATTTATACTCGACTCAACTCGCTTAATAAAAGGATAAAAAAGTAACTTAATCAAAGCTCAATAAGGCTCGCAAGCCTCACGAACCAATATTGAAACTTTCCTAATTCCAATTTCGCCAACACCTAACCCATAAACACAAACCCTAAAACCTAAAAAACAGATCAAAACCCCTAATTCAAAATACGGAGCTCAATCGCGCTAATCCTAAACACAGCTAATTCAAACAATTCAATCAAAAAATCAAAATAAACACAAAATTCAACAGTAATACAAATCAAACCCTAATTCGTCACAATCAATCAATGAATATAATAAATATACCTTAGATGAAGAGGCTTTATTAGGCAACCAATTAGACTGATCATCATCATCGTTAACAAGAAGAGCATCATCATTCGAATCATCTCGACCAGATGAATAATAATCTAATTCATTCTCATCATTGCTATCGCTACTTATTATATACGTCTCCATTCAATTACTAATTGATTAATTGATCGTGTTTAATTAATCGATTTAATTAAATTAGGGTTTGAAGATAATAATAAATAATTAATAAATTAGGGTCTGATAATTGGGGATTGAGTTGAATGAAGAGGAAATGAAATGAAAAAGGTGTGTTTGGTTTTGTGATGATTGAGGGGTAAAGTGAAGTAAAAGCTTTGATTATAGTAGTACAACAAACATGCATGTATTATTGTGTTTTCTTCAAGAAAATTATATATTGTGTGTTGGAATTTGTTTATGTGTACCGGTTTTAATGCATGTGCACGCACGAGGCTTAGACATTATGCTAGCGAAACTATCTTTTTAGATAGCCCAAAGTCGGCTCAAGTGAACCTCCGAGGCCACAAGGGGATTAATTTTCTCCTCGTTATATTCGAACCATTGACCTCCATGTAGTTGATATTGTATATGTTTAATGATTATAGTTAAATGAGTGTGTCAGCTATACTTAGGATTAATAGTCACACTTTGTGTTAAAACATGTAAAATTTTAGCTTAACAATCGAATTGAAAAGCATCAAGTTGAATTATCAAAAACGTCAATATTCATAGAATATAGAAAACTAAAAAAACTCAAATAATTATTATGTTTTGTGCATATAATATCTTTTGGTCAAACAAAGATTTACCGATCGTAAATCTTCAATACATATAAAAATGTAAAAAAGTTTTATCCATTTTTTCCGACACCAACACTTTTTTAAGATATAAAAGTGGCCTAGATTGTTGTATATGATTTATAGGCATACACACATGTCAATGGAATAAAAACTATTTGAAAAATTTTAATGTTAGAATTTTAGTACATATTAAACTAAAAGAAAAAAATGCAATTTTTTCGAACCTATCAATTAATAGCTAGAAAACAATTTTTCTTTATTTATGATATTTTATGTGCTTTGGTGTTTTTCTATTTGATTTTACAATATAATTTTAGGCCGCCAATGAAAAGTCACTAAAAAGTTTTCGGATAGATTTGTGATGTGATTATATACTCTTAACTATTTGTTTGGAAGTATAAAAAACTCCGAAATGATGTAATTCTTTTATTATATAAAAGATGTAACTAGTTTTGGTTTTTTAAGAGTAAACTGTAAAATATATTTGTGTGGTTTATACTTTCTGAGAATTTACATATTTGTCAAAGGCTATTGGCTTTTTACATTCTTCATTAGCCAAGCGTTATTTTTTTTCGTTATCTTCTACTACTACTACTACTACTACTACTATTATTATTATTATTTATTTCACCTACTACTATTACTATTGCCCTTTTTTACGTTTTCGTTCGTTTTCTTACATTTTTATACGTTTCTATACCTTTTTACACGTTTTTTACGTTTTGTACTTTTTATATGTTTTCAATCTGTTTTTATCAATTTTTATCTGTTTGGTACGTTTTTATACGTTTTCGTACGCTTTCATCCGATTTTAGGCAAACCACACTGACCATAATGTAATCTGCTCTAAAATTGATAATATCCGTACATGTAGGATAATATCCTACATGTAGAAATAGTTTACAACTTGATGATTCTCTTACATAACCTTGTTTATCTCTTTATAACTTTCTTTGTGGAAACATATGCTACAAATTGAATAATTGTCAGACATGTTTTGATTTTAGTATGGATTAAGTACTTTCTGATTATTGGTTGATCTGCATTTTCAGTCTACCAGGTACCCATGTATATTATTGGTACTGCATTATTGGGATATAGGATTTTGTAAAGTGACGACATATTTCGTCACTATTGAACGTTAAGGTTCGTTAGTTTTCCGTTAGGTTCACCCAATAAGTGACGCCTTTCTTTCGTCACTAATTTCATCAAATAGTGACGATTTTAGCCACTCTAGTGATGAAATTATCTATCTATACTTCTATATCTATACTATTATATAAAGCATTTACAATGTGGGTCTCATCAAAAATTAAGATAAGGAGGTGCAATCTTGATCATCCATCTATTATAGAATATCAATCATGAGTGAACATGTGATCACTTTCTTAACTAAAATACACCTTATTATTTTCAATTGATATATCATTATCCTAATTTTCTTTTTATGATCTAATTTCACCGTATTTTTTAAAATTCCGTGATCTTTAATTCAATATCCTTTTTGATATATTTTATAAATTTTTAGCTTTTCACATTTTTAGTGGGTTTATTTTGAATTTTTTAACAGTTTTAACTTTAATTTGAATACAAACTTGATTCTTAAAAGATATATACTTTTGGAGACAATGTTTGATGGGCAAGAGAGTGTGTGGATCTTTATACAAGCGAGAATGATGTTAATATGATGTTGCGGGAAAGCTACGGAAACCCAAACAAACGAATTCTCTAAGCGGGTAGGGAATTGCGAAGTGAGTTGGGTTAGCAATTTTTATCGTCGCCGCTATGCGCGGGTATCCAACTAGTGTTTTAAAAGGTATGTAGCTAGTTTTGGTTTTTTTAAGAGTAAACTGTAAAATATATTTGTATGGTTTATACTTTCTGAGAATTTAATTTGTCAAAGGCTATTGGCTTTTTACATTCTTCGTTAGCCAAGCGCTAAACATAATATATCCTTGAGCATTAACGGTGCAAATCTTTTTTCGTTATCTTCTACTACTATTATTATTATTATTATTATTATTATTATTATTATTATTATTATTATTATTATTATTTATTTCATCTACTACTATTACTATTGTCCTTTTTTATGTTTTCGTTCGTTTTCTTACATTTTCATACATTTGTATATCTTTTTACACGTTTTTTACGTTTTGTACTTTTTATATGTTTTCAATCTGTTTTTATCAATTTTTATCTGTTTGGTACGTTTTTATACGCTTTCATCCGATTTTATGCAAACCACACTGACCATAATGTAATCTGCTCTAAAATTGATAATATCCGTACATGTAGGATAATATTCTACATGTAGAAATAGTTTACAACTTGATGATTCTCTTACATAACCTTGCTTATCTCTTTATAACTTTCTTTGTGGAAACATATGCTACAAATTGAATAATTGTCAGACATGTTTTGATTTTAGTATGGATTAAGTACTTTCTGATTATTGGTTGATCTGCATTTTCAGTATACCAGGTACCCATGTATACTATTAATACTGCATTATTGGGATATATGATTTTGTAAAGTGACGACATATTTCGTCACTATTGAACGTTAAGGTTCGTTAGTTTCTCGTTAGGTTCACCCAATAAGTGACGCCTTTCTTTTGTCACTAATTTCATCAAATAGTGACGATTTTAGCCACTCTAGTGATGAAATTAAGTAAAGAATTAGGTTGTCACACACCCTTAAGTGACGACTTTAGTCCGTCGCTAATTTAGTGTCAAATTTTAGTTTCGTCGCTTTTTAAATTGTGACGGAGCTATTGTGACGACAAGTGACGACGTCGATTTTCGTCATTAAGCTAGTTTAGTGACGAATTTTCCTCTATTAAAGATGATTTTCAATTCGACACTAAAGCCATTTTTTCAAAACTCGAGGATTAATGATAGGCTATAAGGATATCTAATTCAAACGATAAATAAACAGGAAACAATCATAACATAAGTAAATTCGTAACCAGGCCAGCACTAGAAATGCTTAGCCACTCATAGCAACAACACAGTAAGAAACAATGAAAGAGATCTTGGATTGAAACATCATAATTCTTACAAGATGTGTTTATGAATAATTAATACAAAAAGTAAGTAAAGTAATTTCTCCCTTTGACTAGTGGTGGAATTCTTTGACCTATAGAGGCTTGTGTCGCCCCTTGGTACTCTGGTGTAAGGGTTTATATCGAATGTGCAGAATGAGAGCTCTATTTAAAGTTTTCGAATTGGTTGCGACGTAATTGGTGAGTTGTGTTACAACGTAACCATGCTGATGTGGGCTGCCATGATATAGGCTTAATATGTGTTATGGTGTAACTGTATAGTCTAAGTTACGCCGTAACTGTGACTATGATGAGTTATCATTCTTCAACGTGGCAGGTTACGGCGCAATTGTGACGAGGCAGTTACACCGTAACTATGGTGATGACCATTCTTACTTTAATTGGGTTACAACGTAACTCCTGCAGGGTAGTTACGCCGTAACTGGCCTTGAGAACCTTCATATGCTTGTTTTCCACGTCTAAATCCCGCGTCTCTTGCTCCAATGCTCGTATTCTTCCTGTAAACGAAATATGAAGTGATTAAGTATCATTTTCAGGCATTTAGACAATAATTACAAGCATTTTGATAGGAATTTTGATACTAAAAAGTATTAACTATTTGATGTTATCAAATATCTCCCTACTTGACTTCTACTTGCCCTCAAGTAGACCTGTTAGAATAATTCATAAAAATATTTTCCCAATTTAACTTGGAGAAATGAATTCATGATTTACTTGTGCTAGAAAACATCAAAGCCGAACACCTCACAAAAAGAGGATCAAAATCACTCAACTCTTACTAGTCTAAGTGTTTCATTTTTGGGGTGATCACTTAACTGCACTGGCATAGCATGTATTATATCATAAGCTTGGAAAGTACACAAATCTGTACCAGCTAGAATAAGGGTCTAAAAAGCTCTTAAAGACAACATGGGTGACACACACAGGTTTGAACAGGTAATTGACTCTTTTCGATAACACTGATCCAGAAAAGACGACAAAACCACACATACTCGCCCAAATCCGTAAACGAGACACATGTGATTGCTCAACTCCTTAACTCGAGCAGGCTAAAGATCAGAATCATTAAGAAGGGTAGGATAAGACATGGGATACACATTTAATTAGTGAAAATAAACACAAAACAAATAGTCTAAATAATCTAAGGTTGTCATAACCGGCTACTATCTATCCATTAGTCCAAGTGTCTAAGTGCAGAAATCTAATCCAAAATAATAATAATGGGCTAATGTTGGATGTAATAATGAAATCCTACTTTGAAATGATGAAGCAGATCATACTAGTCCAACCTTCAAAATCATACAGATGGTTTATAGATGCACCATCTCCATATCTCGAATAACTTGTTGGATTTATAACACGTAACTAACATGAATATGCTACAGAGGTTTATTCAAACATTTTTTTACACATTACCTCTATAACAATGATGAATACAATATACATATCCCCCACTTGAGATGAACAATATCAAAAGTGATGATAAGGAGGGTATTCATTAATAAAAAATGATAGGTTTCCATGAACGCGTAAAATTTCCAAACCCATTCCCCGAACCATGGATTTAAGTAGCCAGAGATTTCAACACAAATAAAATATAGACTACAGGGTTGGCTAAGGCGAAATGGTGTAACAAAACATTAATATATTGGGTTAAAACAAGGATTAGCTCAACAAGGTGATCTAGGGGTATCTTGCACTAAAAATGAGTGCAACAAGGGGTTTTAACACATGATGTAACATCTCAAAACCGGTTTATAAGTATTTATTTCCGATAATGCCATAAAATGATTTTGACTGTGACTTTTATAAGTTGGGGGACATTATGTAATTGGTTAGTGTAACTCTTGCCCTTTTTGTGAGTTTTGAATGTTCTAATTTAGTCCTTTAACTATTTGACTTTTGTTAATTTTGTTAGAACCTGTACCGTGTTGACGGTGGTAAATTATGTGATTGAGGTGTTTTATGGTTATATGGTGTATAATAATCCTTTTGGCATTATTATGTTAATTGTGTTCCGGGTGGTTTGACCAGTGAATAGCGTGAAATGCCAAAAACGAGTCCCGACACGTCCGATAATATTCAAAATGATTTTGGAAAGTTTAATGTGGAAATAAGCCGTGTAAATACTCTAAGTTATGGGAAAATTACTTTTAAAGTGAATAAAAATGCTAAATAACTTTGGGAAATAGTTTACGATCGAGGTTTTTGAGTCTTAAGTGAACCTGACACAAAACTAAGACTCCCGAGACCCCCTAGGATCCTATCCGGGTTTTAGACAAAAGAAGGGGACAATGAGGCATATTTTTAGCTAGTTGGTCCCTAGGTGGTACTAGTGATTGTCTTATATGATTTCAGATACACACACACTTCACAACAACACCCAAAATCATTTTTGTTCTCTCCTCTCTTTCTCTTCTTGCGTTTGACCTAAGCGCACACACACACACTTTATTTTTCAACTTTGATCAAAAACATAAAGATTTGCGGAGTTATGGGTTGATTCTAATGTCGGTGTTATTGTTTAAACAACGTTTGGGTTGTCGGATCGTGTTCTATCTCGCTTTCAAACCCCTCTTTGTAAGTTTTTTAAATTTTAATTTAACTTGTACATTTGAGTGTTAAATTATGCATATAAGCTAGTTGTACGGTGCGTTTGTTAAAAATCAAAAGCGAAAAGTTTACGAAAGGAATAAAAGGGTGCGTTTGGTTCGAATAGAAAATAAAAGGGAATAAGAATTTTGTAGTTTTATTGTTGTGGTTGTGATGGTTAAAAACATTTGCTTGCTATGTAGCTTATTTTGTTTATATCTTATTGGCTTATTTACAAGCATTTCGTGGCTTATTTTGAGCTTATTAGCTCTCAAAAATTTTGAGGATATTGAGAAAAGTATTTTTAGTTAATTCCATAGTATGTCGTATTTTTGTGGACTATTTTTATAGTTTATGGTGATAACCGAATATACTATATAGCTTATTAGCTTATTTTTTTGATTATGGAGTTGGTTTTGGAGCTATTGGGCTCACGGCCCAATAAGCCTCAATAAGCCGTGGCTTATTGAGTGCTTATTGTGGTCCGTGTTACTTTGTTACTTATCGATTTGGACTTATATATATTAATAGGCCTTAGTATCAGGCTTAAACGTATTTTGGATAAGTAAAACCCTTAATGGATCCTTATTGGGCCTTAAAGCCCAATAAGTGTTAACTAGTCGATTTATGAGTTTTGGCGAACTTTGGAAAATAGGACATACATACGAATTGATATTGAAAGTCGTTTGGGAAATACATTTTTGCGAAATATGGATTTTTGGTTTTTATCGAAAAATGGTGAATTTGAGGAAAATTGTTTGGAATAAAGGTTTAAAACCTTGGAAAACGTTGTATAAACGTACGGGTCATGTCGAAATTTCATAAAAAATCTATACTTCGAATTTTTACTCAACGTGATTTTCAATAAAATAATAAAATATTATTATTTTAAAAAGTCGACTAAAAGACAAAAATTATATTTTTCTGAAATGTTTCTAAATTGCTTAGTATAATTAAGCGTTTCGTTTCTTATAACTTAAATGATGAACTAATGGTAACTAAGAGTACCGAATGGATTTACTGAGATATATATAAGTATTTATTACTTATCTATTATATTAGCAAGGTATAAGTATATGTATTACACTAAGGATGAGTTAGAAGTATGTTATTTTTGAAGATAAGTCATCAACCATTACACCACTGAAAACGCTAAGGATAACCGTGCAACGCATCAGACCTCTATGCATCAAACCTGAGAAACTATTTTGGAAATGAATGATTAAAAGGGACATTAATTAGACTAGGTCGTGTTTAGACGTCATTGCATTTGCTTGTGTGATATTGAGTTGGCTGGTTGAGACCTATGCTTGAGATGAGTTCTCGTAGCCCCACTTTTTAAATCTTTTTTGTTAGGGGAAAATGATACTCAAATGTGTTTTGAATTATTTTTTTGAACTGTGCGAAATGTGATTTTGTTTTTGGGACAATTTATGTGCTTATGGTTGCTATGTGAATATGATGTGGTATGATTATTCTTGCATGCATCGAGGTGCATGGCAAGGTGTGTGATTAACATGGATTGCTATGTTTGTGAAAGGTTTCCGTATTGTAAATGCTCTAGTGTTGGTAGGCTTTTAGGTGCGTATAACCTCGAGGTTGCAACCCCAAGAGCGTTTGTACACGCTGGTGATAAGACTAGCGGGGATGATATGTCTTAGTACATGATTAGCGGGAATGCTAAGTCATGGGTTGTGATTGTTTGCATATACTCACTGTCATAATGCATAATTATCCACTATTTGAGATATTGGCATGGTGACTAGGTTTCTTCAAACCTACGAGCTCACCAACATTATTGTTGACATTTTTTATTATCATTTTCAGGTGAAGAGAATGATCGTTAAGGTTGAGATATGTGATAGCAGACTTTAAGTGTATCTTGTATGGGTCATGTTTGAGAGGTCTTGCTTTGGAAGTATGTTATGTATTTGTTTTCTTGAGGATTGATGTTTAGGATTGTTTGGACCCATGCGTGGGCATTTGGTTTTATAAGTAACTATGTAATGTGTTCTTGTTGGGATTTCACTCAAGTCTGTACTTGAGGTGGATGATCTACATGACACTATTTCATTAATGCATTTTAAAACTTCTCTATTTTGTATCTTGTGTTATGATTGATCATTCTTGTCGCATACCCGTGTTTTCGCCTTTGTCGGGGTGTGACAGATTGGTAATCAGAGCCAAGGTTATAGAGAACTAGGTGGTTTGGCCTATACTATAACCTAGGAACCTTCATATAGTTGCGTTATAGGATCTATGTGTGCGGTGTTTCGCTTATACGTGCTTATATGAGTATATGGTATAGCGAATTAGAAAAGTCGATCATTGAAATGTGTGAGCCTAATACTAGGTACGACTGGGAAAGGATACGGATATAAATACGGTGGCCAACGTAGTTATAAACGTATCACGACCCACGCGTATTTAGTACTAATGTGATTAGCATGGATTGCTATGTTTGTGAAAGGTTGCCCTATTGTAAATGCTTCAGTGTTGGTAGGCTTTTAGGTGCGTATAACCTCGGGGTTGTGACCCCAAGAGCGTTGGTACACACTGGTGATAAGACTAGCGGGGATGCTAGGTCTTAGTACATGATTGGCGGGGATGCTAAGTCATGGGTTGTGATTGTTTGCATATATTCACTCTCATAATGCACAATTGTCCACTATTTGAGATATTGGCATGGTGACTGGGTTTCTTCAAACCTACGAGCTCACCAACATTATTGTTGACGTTTTCGAGTATCATTTTCAGGTGAAGAGAATGATCATTAAGGTTGAGATGTATGATAGCAGACTTTAAGTGTATCATGTATGGGTCATGTTTGAGAGGTCTTGCTTTGGAAGTATGTTATGGATTTGTTTTCTTGAGGATTGATGTTTAAGATTGTTTGGACCCCTGCGTGGGCATTTGGTTTTGTAAGTGACTATGTGATGTGTTCTTGTTGGGATTTCACTCAAGTCTGTACTTGAGGTGGATGATCTCCATGACACTATTTCATTAATGCATTTTAGAACTTCTCTATTTTGTAGTTTGTGTTATGATTGATCATTCTTGTCGCATACCCGTGTTTCCGCCTTTGTCGGGGTGTGACAGATTGGCAATCAAAGCCAAGGTTATAGAGAACTAGGTGGTTTGGCCTATACTATAACCTAGGAACCTTCATATAGTTGCGTTATAGGATCTATGTGTGCGGTGTTTCGCTTATACGTGCTTATATGAGTATATGGTATAGCGAATTAGAAAAGTCGATCATTGAAATGTGTGAGCCTAATACTAGGTACGACTGGGAAAGGATACGGATATAAATACGGTGGCCAACGTAGTTATAAACGTATCACGACCCACGCGTATTTAGTGCTAATGTGATTAGCATGGATTGCTATGTTTGTAAAAGGTTGCCCTATTGTAAATGCTCCAGTGCTAGTAGGCTTTTAGGTGCGTATAACCTCGGGGTTGTGACCCCAAGAGCGTTGGTACACACTGGTGATAAGACTAGCGGGGATGCTAGGTCTTAGTACATGATTAGCGGGGATGCTAAGTCATGGGTTGTGATTGTTTGCATATATTCATTCTCATAATGCACAATTGTCCACTATTTGAGATGCTGGCACGGTGACTGGGTTTCTTCAAACCTACGAGCTCACCACCATTATTGTTGACGTTTTCGAGTATCATTTTCAGGTGAAGAGAATGATCGTTAAGGTTGAGATGTGTGATAGCAGACTTTAAGTGTATCATGTATGGGTCATGTTTGAGAGGTCTTGCTTTGGAAGTATGTTATGGATTTGTTTTCTTGAGGATTGATGTTTAAGATTGTTTGGACCCCTGCGTGGGCATTTGGTTTTGTAAGTGACTATGTGATGTGTTCTTGTTGGGATTTCACTCAAGTCTGTACTTGAGGTGGATGATCTTCATGACACTATTTCATTAATACATTTTAGAACTTCTCTATTTTGTATCTTGTGTTATGATTGATCATTTTTGTCGCATACCCGTGTTTCCGCCTTTGTCAGGGTATGACAGATTGGTAATCAGAGCCAAGGTTATAGAGAACTAGGTGGTTTGGCCTAGACTATAACCTAGGAACCTTCATATAGTTGCGTTGTAGGATCTATGTGCGCGGTGTTCCGCTTATACGTGCTTATTATGAAGTAATGGTATAAGCGAATTAGGAAAATCGCTCATATGAAATGGTGTGAGTCTAATACTAGGTACGACTAGGAAAGGATACAGATATAAATACGGTGGCCAACGTAGTTATAAACGTATCACGACCCACGCGTATTTAGTACTAGCATCCACACAAATCGGTGTTGACACCTTAGGGCCGTAAGTGTGTATATACACACACACACGTACACACACATACATATATATATACATATATATATATATATATATATATATATATATATATATATATATATATATATATATATATATATATATATATATATATATATATGGGGTATACTAAGACCATCTATGAGTTAAGCTTTCCCTCCTACCTAACGTTGCCCATGTTCTCCCTCGTGTAGATAATGCCGCTAAGGATGACGACCCAAAATGTTGGCCGGTCTGTGTGTTGATGAAGCTTTAAATGAAGAAACTTGATGATTTTGAAGAAGAATATCAAGTTTAGGGGAGGATTGTTGGGATTCAAAGTCTTCTTGATGTTGTTTGAATTACTGCTGCTCATGTTTGTGTTAATGTTGCTCGGCTGGATTTAGTGCTGCTTATGAACTTCAAAGAAAATATGCTAAGTGTTTACTACTGCTAGTACACAGTTACTATTGCTAGTGAATATTAGTACTGCTAGTGAAAATATGCTAAGTGTTTACTACTACTAGTACAAAGTTACAACTGCTAGTGAATATTAGTACTGCTTAAGGTTAAGAGTGCTCAGAGATAAGTTAATGCTGCTGAGGTTAATAAGTTAGTACTTTTTGTTGTTAGTACTGCTTATATGATATGTATTAAGTTATTTATTTATAGAAAAGATTATGGATACTTAGAAAGTATTGTAAGCCGACTAGGGCTCCTTGGTGTATAAAAGGAGGTCCTATGGCATAGAGTTTGATATCTTTTATCAATCTTTTGAAGTCTTAGACGTATAATTCATAGTTTTAAGGTCTTTGTAACCCTAATACTTTGAGAGTATTCATATTATTATCATTAATAATATTGGAGCTTATTTGTTGAATTGAATGTTCATTGAATTACTGTTTCATTGATAATTTTTCTTAATATTAAAGATTAGATTTCGCATAATCTTTAATACATTCAAACACAGTTTCTACTATAGTTGTGTTTGATTTATCTAATATAACTAAACCTTAAACAAGCTTAAGGAGTTCAATCTATTGAAGTGGGATCAACAAGTGGTATCAGAGATTGTTGAGAAGCTGTGAATAAGCAGAACATGTTTTTGCTAAAAGATATGGATCAAGATTCTGCATACATGGTGGCTGCATCTAAAGTTCCCATGCTCAAACCTGGTGAGTATGAGATATGGAGTATGAGGATTGAACAATATATCCAGATGATAGACTATGCACTATGGGAAGTCATAGAGAATGGTGCAACCTTTCGAAAAACAAAAATTGTGGAAGGAGTTATGACAAAGATGCCTATTACAACTGCTGAAGAAAAGGCTCAGAGAAGATTAGAGGTGAAAGCTAAAAGTACTTTAATGATGGGCATTCCCAATGAACATCAATTAAAGTTTAACTCTATAAAGGATGCTAAGAAGTTGCTGTAAGTTGTTGAAAAGAGATTTGGTGGGAATGCAGCTACAAGAAAGACTCAAAGGAATCTCTTAAAGCAGCAATATGAAAACTTTGTTAATGGGGGTTAGGGTCATGGAAAACAATGGGAACCAGGCAAGAGGTAGGGCATTTATGTTGGGAGCAGAGGAGGCTCGCCAGGACCCAAACATCATGACGGGTACGTTTACTCTAAACGATTATTATGCCACTACATTATTTGACTCTAGTTCCGACTATAGCTTTGTTTCCATTACTTTTATACCTCTGTTAGGCATAGAGCCTAGTGATTTAGGTTTCAGTTATGAGATTAAGATAGCTAGCGAGCAGCTAGTAGAAATTAATAAGGTCATTAAAGGTTGCAAACTAGAAATAGATGGTCATGTGTTTAACATTAACTTGATACCATTTAGAAGCGGGAGTTTCGATGTGATCATATGGATGGATTGGTTGTCTAACCAAAAGGTTGAGATAATTTTTCACGAGAAAGTAGTTAGAATACCACTACCGGGCGGTAAAGTACTTAGAGTTATAGGAGAAAGACCAGAAGAGAAAATGAGACACCTAAGGAGTGCTAGGACTAAGGAACAAAAGTAGGAAGAGATTGTGGTGGTTAGAGATTATCCTGAAGTATTTTTGGATGACCTATCAGGATTGCCACCTAATCGAGAAATATAATTTCATATTTAGTTAGTCCCTGGAGTAATACATGTCACAAAATCTCCCTATCGATTGGCACCTTCTAAAATGGAGGAGTTTTTGGGTCAACTTAAGGAACTCCAGGATAAAGGTTTCATTTGACCAAGCTCATCGCCTTAGGGAGCACCGGTATTATTTGTTAAGAAGAAGGATGGATCCTTTAGGATGTGTATTGATTATAGATGTTATCCTAAATATCTAATCCATATCACAACTAGAATAAGCAAACCAATAAGCTCATATGAGCCGAATAAGCAAAGAAAGAAAAGAGAAAAGTAAAAAGGAAAAAGAAAGATTTATTAGAGAGAGAAAGTAGAGGTGGATGATTACACATACAAGAAATAATAACCAACACCCTCTCCATGTGTGGAGAAGGTCCTATTTATACCCTAAGGCCACCATAAGCTCGTGGGCTTTCTAACTTAGGCCGGGCTTGGCTTATCTTAGGCTTTGAGCCCGAAACATGGACAATATTAGATTGCAATCCAAACCCGTTAATCTCGACTAGCCTATTACTTAACAAGACTAATTACGACTAATAAGACCGATAACATTCTTGTTCGACTTATATAAAATTAAGACTAACAATCTCCCTCAATGGTGAGGTCTTCTTTGATCTCCCCAACGTTGACGTTCTTGATGGAGGTTATCTTGATTTGACTTTATCTTCCCCAATGTTGAAGATATGACGTTTGAGCTTTGCCTTCTTTGGTCTTGTCTTTGTCTTTACTTATTTGTAACAGCTCTGTTCATTCATGCTTATGATGACTGACGACATTCTTTCGGTGTCATTTACGTGATCTTGATCTTAAGCCTTGATATTTTAACTTTAAGTTCTTGAGATATTTATCTTGCATCATCTCCTTGACTTGAATCATCTTGATTTGACTTTCTTGATCAACATGTGCTTTTGACCGACATGCTCATACAGATTTCATTCTTGTATTGATATATGAACATAAGCTCTAACAATCTCTCAAAATACGATTCTTGATTTGACTTGAAGGTCTCTTGGGAAGTTTAGGATCAACATCTTCTGATGCTAAATGATTGACTTTTAGAGCTCGAGTATGAGTATGTGGTAATGAATCCGACTTCGCTGGTACATGGTTGCAACACCGAGTTTGAATCTGCATTAAAAAGGTTTAGTGATTAAACACAGATCATAGACAGAGAAGTGGTCTTTGTCACTTATCGAATACGAGCTGCATAACACTGTTCCCCGTTAAAAAATTCAGTATAAATACTGCTGGATAGATAGAATTCATATGAATCTTCTTGACAGGGTTTCGCAGTTGTACTAGCCGTTCTGTTACTAGAGCGTCTTAAAACAAACAACACGGTAATAGTGAATCACATAGTTAATATCTTTCTGATTAAGTCGTCAATTCATATACTGGACCAAATCGATATCCAGTTGTCACAAGTTTGATTCATATAGAATCTTGCAAGTCACCTACCAAGAGCTTGTTTGATGTTAGCTCAAGCAGGATTTCCATCTTCACTGTGAATACTTAAGTATCACTCGGATGTTTTGGCAAGATCTCAAGGATAATGCGTAGGACTCTTTGTTACAGCTTGTGAACTTTATGGTGTTCAACAAGTGTATTTTAACATTGTGTCCTAATGAGATTTATAATTTGATCTCTTCTGGCTCGAGACTCGATTTGTGCACTTTGGTTTTAGCAATCGGAGGCTGGAGCAGACTGCCACCTATTCAATATCAACAATCTCAGAGTGAGATGTCAATAGATAACGTGTGTATCTCTGTTACAAATGAGGACGTTTTTTTAAGACTGAACCGAGATGGCGGGAAGGGTTGTGCATTGCATCAATGGTGTCCCAGGATCGGCTTTCTAAATACCAAAATCCATCTTTTGAGTTTGGTAGATTTATTGTATTAACCTGGTTTATGCCTAAGTTGTGTGGAGGGCTGCTTTGTTTTCACCCTTTATTCATACATTTCTTTTTCATTCTTCAACCCCTTCAATGCTTACCAAGACGTCATTACTAACACCTTGTTATGATTGTTCTAGTGTTAGCTCAACCTTAGTCGGCATTCTTCCCTTATTCTCATTCATCTCCAATCATACCTAAGGATTGCTATCTCTAACTATGGATTGTCCTTGGGTAGATCCCTCCCGTTCTAGTTGGATCATAGGTCTTATGCCTAACCTTAACCACCGTATGACTTCATCGACGTCGTGAGTTAGTTGGTTGTTGGGTATAGAGATCGAACCATAAAACCATTTTCTAACATTGTTTCATCTGTATCAAAGGTTTTTATTTTGAAATATTCCCCCTACACATGTGCACCGAGATTTGAAATTGTTTTGCACACGAAGGAAAGAGTGCACTCTTAGAGTTCTTAAGATCACATTTCCTTTATATCACATTTTAATCACCTTTTCATCCCTTATTTAAATAATAAAACATTTAGTATTTGAAATACCAATTGATTAAAATTTATGACATGAAAAAATTCCATGGGGAGAAAAATTATACCATGATGTTGCATGAATTCATTTTTCGGATAACTCCCCTTCAACATAGTGTGAGGGATACCATTAATTTTTAAAACATGATATTTCAAGGAAAAAAATGATATGAGACCACAAATATGTTAACGGCGGAGTGAGATACCTTGGTGAACAATGTATATTATTAATTGATATTTTAATTTCACGAAATGTGTTTGGATACATAAAATTGACATTTATGAGATATACCCAACATATTAAAAGGCTTTATTTTAAAAAGCTCCCCTCAAAAATTGATCTATAATATAAATATGACATTTTGAGGAAAAAAATTAATAACACAATTAGTTAAACTTTTTGGATTGGGAATTCTATTTTTATTAAGTGAGTGTTGAACACCTAATTTTAACAAATACCACTTTTTATGGAAAGATACTACAATTATATTGTAAAACAATTAGGACATTGAAAGTTTTTTTGAAAATTGTGTTCAAGATTTTAAATAAACCATGATAGAAGGAATTCTCTTATATTTAAAGTGAAGGCACTGAAACGTACAATCCCCTATATTACATTCGGGTCCAAGTTATGCATGATATGTACATAAGTCATGAAGAAATTAAGAAATGAATGTTCTGAAAATATTTGTACCTCTTGTCGAACTTCATTTACACTCCCGTGTCCAATGTTAATCGACAATTCTGTTCGTAAAGTGTATGAATCCAAAAGACATGTCGAGAAGATTTCTTTTTGGTATTTTTGAAAATTTTTTGATTTTATTTTTGTTTTTATGTTTTTATATTTTTGTATTTTCTTTTTTGTTGATTTTATAGTTTTGTAATTCTTTTTTCAAATATTTATAAATCAAGATAAAGAGAAAAATAAAAATTTATTTACACGTCGAATTTCCATCACAGTGACAGTTGTGCTAGAGTTGATTGGCAGGATGAAGTTGAATCTCGGTGTTGTTCATTGCGTTTTATTGGATTGCTATCGAGCCAGTAGTAACAACGGAAGACTTTGAAACAACTTGATTTTCTCCATTGAAATATTCGTCGAACGAAGAACCGAATAGACTTTCCAACTCTATCATTGACATCATGACTATCAATCTGCTTTAGGAATTTTTGTTGACGTTGTAAGCGGGCTTTGAATATCGATTTGTTCAAACATCATCTTTGACATTTAGGATCGAGGCTTGAACTGTGTTGTTCAAACATCATTGCTATTTCATCATTTGAATCTACTGTGACACTGGTTTCTGAGATATTAGCTTTTTCAGCAACCATACTCTGAGATTTTCCTGCATGACATTAAATGAAGTACCTGCACTGAAATCAATTCTTTGTTTTTGCTTACCAGTGAGTGATGTACCTGCACTTAAATCCAGAGTTTGTTTGCATTCATGAATATTGGGGATATCTACATTTGAAACATGTGTGGGTTCACTGTCATCATGGCCCGTGCAAGAGTCGAATAACTTTCCTGTAGGAATCTACCTAAGATCAACAGATTTAAAAAATATACATGTGGGTTTCCACCTAAGATCAGATCTAGGAGACGTTGTCTTATACACAGCGGAAGTCTTATTGGGAGAAAACCTATGTCCTGTAATGATCTGCCTACCAGGTTTCTGAGTATGACTCTTTGATTCTACGGGGTGTTATTTATTTCTAGTTTGTCGGATTTTAGGAATCTTAGAACTGTGAAATTAACTTCCTTTAGGAGTTTTGTTATACAGTGCATCATTATTTGCATTAAGACGCACTTATGGACATGTTAGAACAAACAAGAGTGTTGGAATCTAAAAAAGAATAGATCTTAGAGTGATCTGTTTTGGGCATAGCCAGTTATGTAAGCAAACTAATATTCTTAGATACAGGGGAAAAAACTCCTTGGATAGTTGAGTGATTAGTGCTCATAGGTTTTGGTTTGCTACCATCAGCAGTGCTTTGAAATCTAGCAGAAGGCATCACACTAGTTTTTGAGTTCATATCTCTTTCTTGTGTCTTTTTTCCTGCTTTCTAGATAGTGATATAAACGTTCATTTGAACAAATCTTGGCATGTTCGTAGAAGTATTCCTAGATTCGCTAGATGCAATCATATGATTAGGTTTTGCAAAAACAGATTCTCTTCTCTTAGGAAAATAGCGTTGAGCTACTGGTCTTGATAAATTGTTATCCACATCAACTTGGGAGGCAAGCCGTTGGTTTTGACATTTGAGGCCTTTCAGATTTAAACGCATTCGGTTGTCTAACAACTGATTGGTTTCTTAGTGATTGTAAAACCGGTTTCCCCAAGACTGATGTTTTAGCAAACTTAGTATCTACACTATTTCCTTTTAACTTCCTTAAGTCATTTTTTAAAGCAGCAATTGCAAAAACCTTTTCCTGAATCTGAGCTTTTAAATCAGCATTATTAGCAAGCAAAGAAGTTGTCTGTTCTATAGTCTTAGATCTCGTAATTTTAATAGAATCATACAAATCTTTGTAATGCTTTTTCAAAGTCTCATTTTCCTTACGTAATTTAGCCACACTATGTTCTAATTCGATGTTCATTGTTTCAAGTACATCAATTTCCTTTTTAATCTTGGCTTTATTACTTGTTTCATTCAAAATTTGACCATGTTGCCCTGATTTTAAAGCTTGATTTTGATATTTAAGTTCAAGAGCAATACAATGTGCTTCCATTCTTGAAAAATCTTTTTGAAATTGGGCAACGGTCTTTTTGAGTAAAATATTTTCAGACTCAAGTGATTGTTTTGAGTAGTCAGTTGTCTGGTTATCAGGTGATGAATCAAGCATAGGACTTTTAACTTGACATTGTTCAGGATACTGGTCAACCCTACCTTCATTAATGATTTCAGGTTGCTCAGTATGTTGTTGTCCTATAGCAAAGATATTACATTCAGCAGTCAATTGTACCTCAGCCATTGGCTCTTCGTCATATATGGGTCTGATATCTGCATCATCAGCATCTGTATCATTCCCTGGCCTGCTGCTTTCATCTTGCACTATTGAGTCTGTCTTAATGCTTTCTGTGTCAACCAAATCAGCATCTACTGCTTTACCCATATTAATCTTACTCTCTTGCATATGTAACTATCTTTTATTCACCCTTCTATCATATTATCTTTGATGACGTGTTCTTTCAGCAACGGACTTCTTAACATTACCCATGTGTTGGAGTAATGTATCTCTGAAGTGTTTAACCTCGATTCCAGTGTATTCAACAAAATACTTGTCTGTCATTTGACTGTCATAATCCAAAGTAAACTGTGAATCGATGAACTTTTGAAACTGTCTGTTGATCACCCAAAAGGCTGCTATGGATCCATCTTCTTGAAATTCATCTGTGTTAAGTTTCTTTTGTAGTTGATCTATGTTGAAGAACATCGTACTCATGAAAGTATCATTATCTTGACCAAAGAGTGACATGAATGCTCGTTTGAATCCATGTTTGATGCGAGTGCCTTTTAAGTCGTCTTTTGAAAGAACTTGAAGGTGTGAATGAAGAGATCAAAAATATGTCATGCATCTTTCTTTTGCTTTTGACATCTTGTATTTTATTGCATGTACATCTTTTGTTTCAACAATTGCTGAGTTCGTTGTTGATGAAGAATTGTCTCAAGCATATATTTCTCAATGAAATCCATGTGACGGATCATTGAATCTTTGAAGGATTGATCATCAAATCTTGTATATTTCTGCATACGCTCTTTGAATTCTGAATTAAAAGCATTTACAAACGTTCTTCTGAGTTTTGTCAAAATAATCTTGCAATTAGTCTGAGAAATTATTTCTTTGGTAAGATGTTGTTCTAGTAAATCCAAATCTTGAGTGTATGTTCTTTTGAAGATAGGCATGGTACCAAAATCTTGTAAAGTATATGTGAGAAACTTGAATTGTGACTGAATTGCTCTAAGACTTTTCATGCATCGTTCTTTTGAAAGTTGTACCTTCTCTTGAAGTTTAGAAGTTGAACATGAAGAAATTGTTTCATTGTGAAGAACACTTGATGTTTGAGTTTGCAAATTGTTATTGGTATTTGACATTTTGATGTTATGAATGGATATCGGATCTTAAGTAGGTAAAGTGATTGTTGTTGTGGATTGAAATCAATTAACGTTCACGGGATTTTATAAATCTATGATTTAAACTGAGAAAAGCAATGGAATCTTTTGCGGGATTTTACAAAATCAAGAAGAAACCGTGAAACAATGATTAATTGTTGTTGAAATCGTTGTTGTTGTCGAAGTACTTGAGCTTTTGTTGATGAATAATGAGCTAAAATGACGAACGATGCACAAACTTTCAACTTAAAATGAGTAACGACTGATTAAAACTCAAATAAGGACTAACGGTGCAATTACGATTAAAACTAAATGATTAAAAAATAAGTAAAGATTTGAAAAATGAAAGAAAAAATTTATTGAAAACTAAAAGTTAAAATTGAAAATGTTTTGAAAGTAAAAGGTTAAAATTAAGATTATTGTAAAACTTAGGTTTAAAGTTGAAATTGCATTATTAGGAAGGGCTAATATTAAACTATAGGAAAACAAAGTGTTTAAAGTGAAAAGTTATGAAAAACAAAGGGTTAAATTTGTAAAACTAAAAGTTCAAATTATTATAAAAAATTCTCATGTACGTATTAGACATTGTCTTCTTCGTTAGATATGTAAAAATGAAAACGTTTGTGTTTTTCTTGCTCGGGACTTGTACGGTTATCGTCGGTGAAATCCGAATATACCACGTTGATCGAAACAATGTCACGAACACGATGGTATAGATTTTAATTTTGTGTTTTTCTTGCTCGGGACTTGTACGGTTATCGTCGGTTCAATGTGAATACCACGATGATCGAAACGAGTTCACGATCACAATGGTAGTGATTAAACGTCCCTTAATGAACCGTCACAAGAAACGAAAAAACAAAAAATGACTCGAAACGAGTAAAGATTGTTCCTGTTGAAGTGTTAAATCGGTTTCCTATTTATTGTGAGTAGTTTGGTTCACACTAGATACAAGTTGTTCGGTTATGTAGTTCCGTTGACATTGAAACAAGTTGTTCGGTTATGTACATCCGTTGACATTGAAACAAGTTGTTCGGTTCTTCTTGGCATGAGTTGTTCGGTTTGCAAATGAAACATGTTGTTCGGTTCTCCTTGAAATGACTTGTTCGGTTCACACTAGTCGTTGAGTTGTTCGGTTCACACTATTCGTTGAGTTGTTCGGTTCACATAAGATGTTGAGTTGTTCGGTTCACACAAGTAAACCGGTAGTTCGGTTGATATTAAAAACAAAGTTGTTCGGTTGATATTATCGTCCTTTTTGCTTTTCTTGTCTTCTTATTTCTTCTTCGTCTTCCTTGTACAACAACCAAAAAACACGATCGTTCTTGTTCTTGTTCTTGTCTTTTTGCAAAACCAACAAACACTAACACCTTCCTTCTTGCAGAAACACGAACCTTTGTTTCTTGTATTTTCACACGTATGGACCACACACACGAAGAAACCCAACAAGACTTGCAAATAAGCTTTTCTTTTACACGTAAATAAGCTACCAGAGAAGCACTTAAGATAAGAAAAAGAAAAAAAAGTGATAAATAAGTTCGTTTAAAAAAAAACTAACGTAAGCAGTAATAAAACCCCAAAAATGGCGTGACTGAAATATTTTATAACCAAAAGTCTATACTAAAAGACAAGAACTATTTCATTCCTAAACGACAAGAATTTTCTCTTACAGTTTGAATGATACTAAAACAGTTTGAAATGAACAAAAACTGATTTGTGAAATAGTTGTTGTAGCTGTCGTGTGTTGATTCCTAAAAGACCAAATATCACCAAATAACAAAATAATAAAACCACGCAAAAATCACTAAACCCACCCGTGGCGAGTGATACCAAATGTTATCCCAAAACTTATTCCATATCACACTAATAAGTCATACCAATAAGCAATAAGCTAGAAAAAAGATAAGAGAAAAATGAAAAATAAAGAGAGAAAGTAGAGAGAGAAACAAGAGAGAAAGATTAGACTAGAGAGAAGTTTGGGTGAGTTACAAATGAAAGCAAATACAACCAACACCCTCTCTATGTGTGGAGAGGGTCCTATTTATACCCTTAACCCACTAACTAGCGTATGGGCTTTTTTCCTTGGGTCGGGCTTGGCTTATCTTGGGCTTTGAGCCCGAAACACGAACAATATTAGATTACAATCCAAGCCCATTTAACCCGACTAGCCTATTACTTAACAAGACTAATTACGACTAATAAGACCGATAACATTCTTGTTCGACTTATATAAAATTAAGGCTAACAGGATTGGTGTTGGTGTTTGTTGCACGGTTGAGATGATAGGTGTCACTTGAGGTGAGGGGACAACAGTTGAAAATGGAGTTTCAGTGACAATTTATGGTATAGGTGGAAGATTAGTTGTCTCTGGAATCAATAATACGGGAACCTTCTATACTGATGGAGACTAGGTTTGGGGAGTTTCTTGTTGGATGGGAATATCCAGTAAAGAACTAACATTTGCATCTGCAGAATCCTTAACAGTATTAACTAAGGAAGAATCAGAAGAAAGTCTAAGAAATTGATCACCAAAACCTAAAGATACAGATAAGCTTGAGCTTGATGGAGGGATTTCAGTTTTCTTGGTATCATCCTTTGCTTCTAAAGTCTTTTCAGCTTCTTCCTTTGCTGCATCAATAATATCTTCATCACCTTTATCAGACTCTTCAACTTTAGCATCTATCATTTCTACATCCTCATCTTTGTGCACATGTATCTTGTACTTATAAATCTCATCTTCATCAGATTCAGTTTTGTCATCTTCATCATCAGCATCTTGTATATCACTGACATGATCATCGCCTTCGTCATCAGCATCACCATCTTTATCATCCTTCTCAACATCATCATTATCATCATCTTTATCACCCCATTTAGGAATAACCTTCTCTTCAGTAATGTCCTTTTCCTCATCGAGAACCCCTATTTTAGAACCAGTTCCTTCACTTGAGGTAGTAGAGATGATTGTGGACTCATCGAGAATCCCTGTTCTAGCACCAGTTCCTTTACTTGAGGTAGTAGAGATGAATGTGGACTCATTGGGAACCCCTGGTTTACTACCAGTTCCTTCATTTGAGCCTTTACTACCTGGTTGTCTTCTGCTTGTCTTCTTACTTTCCTTAAGAGCTTGCATAATGTCTGTAGCCTCTTGTTCTTATGGAGTAAGAGATGGAACACCTTTAAGCTTAGTTTTAAAAGTGGCAGGTTTTGACTTTAGGGTACT
>BQNB010062376.1:8847-36100 GCA_026074375.1 Tanacetum coccineum | reverse complement strand
TTTTTAGAAATTTGCAAGATAGATTTTGTGAATGAGAAGAGTGTTGTTTTTGTAAAGTGTTTTGGTGTGTTAGAAAACTATTAGCTTAGAAATGTTTAGAGTTTGTTGTTTGATACGTTTATGTTTTGTTATTGACAAAACAAAGTGAGATCGTAAAATATAAGGTAAACGTTTTTACGGTTTACTTTGTATTAACACTCTGGTTTACACAATAACATCTTTTCCTTGTGATAAGCTGCATCCTTTACTCGCTTTGGTTTCTGACATTCCCTTGATGCATGCTCATATTCCTTGCAGTTATAACACTGAATCCCAGACTTCTGCACTACCGGAGTACCTACATTTTCCCTAGCCCCAGCAACATTAACTGCCCTCTGATTATCATACCTAGTTCCTCTGTTGATTCTTGGAGAATTATCTTGATTAGCTCTACTGGTGTTTGATGAAGTTCGAAGGTTGTTGTTGGCAGGTTTGTGGATTTTCTTGAACGAGCGAGAAATTAAAGCCATGAGTTTGTCAATCTCTTTTTCCTTTGACATTTCATCATCTTCAGTAACCGTAGCAGGTTCTGGATCATCAGTAGTAGCAGATGATAAGGTAACAATTGCTTTTTCCTTATTTCGGGTGATTGTTGTGATCTGGTGGGGAATATTGCAGTGTTTTGAGTAGGAGGGGTTTTGATTATGGTAAACTGGTAGTTGTGCAGCACCAAGTGCAAGTGATAATTAGCAGTAGTGCTAGTCTTTCAGCTCTTATATCATTGACTTCATTCTGCGTTGTTGCTTCAGAATGTCATAAAGTTTTGATGAGGCGACAGTCTTCAGATCTTGACTCTGCTTAACAAGAGACACAAACCTTTGCATTCTGGTTGTGTGATAGTAAAAGGAATGGAATTTCTTGCTGATTAGTAAAACATGACACTGTGTTTCTGACAAGCTCATTCATCTTCTATGTAGAACCCGTGAGTAATACGATTCAAGTGATTCCATCCCGGGATGTGAATTTTCCAAACTTCCCAATTTAAAATTGGTTTCAAGTCGTTGAACATTGATTGATTCACCTTTTTCAACCTTTCAATGGCTTTCCACAATTACATGCTTCGGACAAGTCATCACTGTGGAGTAGATAACGTTATCATATCCCTGTCAGATATGTCTGAACGGCTTCAGTTTCGGCATTCAGTTGATCATGTATGTTTTGAAACATTCTTATAGTTCTCCATATACCTTTCGTAGTTGTTTCAGAACTACCTTCAGCAACTGGAACTGTCTTCTCAGCCATTATCAGTGTATGGTGGATTCTGGAGACAATAGTGGATGAGTTCATTGTTTGGTTTGGTGTCAATGTATCTCTTAATTCTGGGAGTTCCACTAAAGTAATTACGGGTGCTTTAACATTAGTGGACGATCTTTTGTTACCGCTTCCATGATAGCATTATGAGAGCATTCGATGATTGAGTTTGCAACATTGGTATTTGAATTTGACATTTAATGAAGTTTTGTGAATGGATATCGATCTTATGGTTAAGAGTGTTGATGTAGTGTGAGTGTGATAGAATGCAATTAACTTCCACGGGATTTTAAACTCTTAATGATTAAAAACCGAGAACGGAAAAAGATTACTATGTTGGGATTTTACAATTCAATAGAAAACAGAAATTAAAATTGACATATTTCGCTTGAAGGATTGCATATTTTGCTTGGCTAAAAGTTGCATGTTTCGCTTGAATATTCAAAACTTGTTTCGCTTGAAAAAATCAAAATTGCATGTTTCGCTTCACCTTCTATTCATATTTCGCTTGGCAATTAAACTGTTATATTCGTATTGTCAATTAACACTATTTCGTTGCAGTTTTTTAACATGTTTCGCTCCTTCGACTTAAGCATATTTCGCTTGATAGTTAACCTTCAAATTTCGTTGTTCTTTTAGTTAAACATTTCACTTCAATTTTAAACCTGCATATTTCGCTTGACATTTACACCTGCATATTTCGTTTAAATATTACACCTGCATATTTCGCTTGACTGTCTTACATATTCCTCTTGCAGTCACTTTTGGGTGAAGGACCACAAACACAAACAAACAACTTGTCCTTGTGTTGTGAAGCAAAAAATGTGGATCTTTGTCCCTTAAGCTCAACCGGTTTGGGACCACAAAGAGGATAAGGGAAACCACACATAAGCCGAAATAAGCTTGTAATAAGCTAGAAATAAGCTCGAAATAAGAACAAAAATTAGAGGAACTAGAAGCTAGTTTTTTGAAGATCAAACTACATAAGAGAGCTGTGGACTCCTTGTGTATCTTCTAACTCAACCCAACACACCAGTCGAGAAGAGAAAGAATAAAAATAAGCCAAATAAGTTAACAAACATATAAGCTAGAAAGAAAAAGTAAACTGTGAGCTTATGTTGCCAAATAAGCTACGATTGAAATAAGACCAAAGAAAGAAAGACGAAAAGTAACCAAGAACTTAATAAGCCACGAAATAAGCCTCGAGTTTGAGCTTATGAACCACGAATCGAACACTAAACACCCCTTGGCGAGTGATACCACATGATATCCCACAATATAATCCAAACACAACAAATAAGCAAACCCAAATAAGCTTAATAATAAGCCGAAAATAAGAAAGAAGAAAAAAAGAGAGAAAAGAACTTGGAATGTTAGATTAGAGAGAGAAAGTGGTGAGTCACAGTGCGAACAAATTGCAAACAAACACCCTCTCCATGTGAGGAGAGGAGTTTCTTTTTATACCCATAGCCAACATGTATGGTGTATGGGCTTTTCTATTGGGTTCGGGGCTTGGCATATCTTGGGCTTTGAGCCCGAAAAACTACGCAACAATATTAGATTACAATCAAGCCCATTGAACCCGACTAGACTATTACATTACAAACCCCAATTGACTTTATTAAGACGGGTGACATTCTTGTTTGACTTTAATATAATTAAGGCTAACAATACCCAATTTCAAAAAATTAAAGAAAATGTGTGCTTCAGTGCGTTTTATCATTACAACGAAAGAGACAATCTTTTCGGTCTTGCGTTTATAACATAAAAACATTAAAGATTTTGAACTCAAGAAGAAAAGGCTTGTGTACAAATCAGTGCACAACCCGAGCTTTTTAGATCAGATAAGTGTACGTGTCAGTGCATTTACTCTTCAAAAAGAAAAGAAATCTTCTTTATCCCGAACAATTTTTTCCTTTAAAAATGAATTTACAAATAATGTTCGGGTCACTCAATTTTCAAAAGCTGTAAATAAATCAGAATTAGTTTTGTCATCAATGAAATGTTTTTCAAGAAAATTCAAACTTTCTAACAAATCCAAGAAACCTTTAAATAGACTACGGGCCTTTGTTCGAGGGGGGGGGACAGTGCTTTAAAATGAAATTATCCATAAGTGCTTAAAAGAAAATTCGAACTTTCGAACAAATCCAAGTACCTTTAAATAGACTACAGATCTTTGTTCTAATGAAGAAATGGATTTTAAACATTTAAATCACAATGCTTTCAAAACAAGTCACGGAAAAGTATCGGGAAAAGTTTTTAACTTAACGGGACATAATTTGAGGGGGAGTTAATTTATCTTAACTTCAAGGGCTTAAAATGTCATAAGTTATAAACTTTGGGGCTTAAAATTAATTGGGAATAGTGTTTTAACGTGTAGAAACTTCTAGATAATATTGAGCAATCCTAACAGTTATTAATGGACTAGGCTGCTTCAATATTTAAAGCGATGTAAAGTTTCTTAAACTCTGGGGCAAACTATCCAACCTCAAAATCAAAATATGGGCGGGTAGCTTTTTCAATTCCTATAAAAAACTATGTATAAAAACCCATGCATCTCCAGTCTTCACACCATTATTATTATTATTCATCAAATATGGCATCAAAAACCAGGAGAAACACCACGTCAACAACAACAGTGCACTGACGGAGCCAATGTAGGGGGGCTAGAGGGTGCTCACCCCCCCCCCCCCCCCCCCCCAACCGAACGGCCACCCTCAACCTTGTAGCGTAAATTTTTTAGATTTTACAGGTTTTGGATCGAATGCTAACTGCTAAGAAGGTTGTTCATGGGTAGCAGGTTTATAAATGAAGATGGAGAATTATATTTTATTAATATAAAATTAGTAGAGTACAACTTTGTTCCTTTAATTAGTCACGTGGGTTGGGCAAAGAGCCAGAGGAGTGGCACAAGTTGAAAGGAAAACTGTACTTGGATGGAGTGTAGTATAACTAATATATCAGTTTAATAATCTTTAGTTTAAACACAAAATTGTGTATGGTGTTATTTAAGGTTTCTTTCCCATAAGGTTTATTGGACTATATTTTGTGTATAAAAGTAAGCTACACCTTATTTATGCTACCCTTTGTCATAAAGATTTATCGTCGTACAAGCAACTTTCTCGTTTTATTTTCGATTTGATAGTCTTCAATCCAGCAAGCCCCTATGACTCATATCTAATTAATCGCAACACTTTTATCTTCTTTAATTCCTCATCTTCACTACCATTAACGCCAATGTTTGCCCATTTTGCTTATTTTTTTAACTAATTAGGTTATTCTGTACGTTGCAAGAGAAAATATATCATTGAGCTTGTATGTCAAAAAAAAAATTGAGCCCCCCTTAATATAAATTTCTGGCTTCGTCCCTGAACAGCTGTGTTGGTGGTGCTCGAGTTACTCGATGGTTAGCGAAAAAGAGCGGCAATGGAGCAATCGGGATCTCAGTTTCAACCTGCCAACAAGAAGTGAGTTTTTGCTCGAGTTACTCGGTTGGCGAAAAAGAGAGCAATGGAATCAATCGGATCTCAGTCTCAACCTGCCAACAAGAAGAGAGTTTTGTTGAGTCATTTATCCAATAATGTTGTTGTTTAGAAGACGATATTAAGGAATCTACTCATTAACTGTGTATTAATTGTATTACTGTATTGTATTTCCTTTTCATCTTTAGCTATATTTAGATGATTATTGTGATTGATAATATTTACCATAGAATTAGTCTTAGGTCAATTATTTCCCTTGTATGCATGTTGTAAATGGCTATTCATAGCCTTTGTATTCTGTAATGTTTTGAAAACCGGGTTTTGAATCGACCCGGTCGAGTCACCGGGTCACCGGGTTACCGGTTCAACCGGTTGGACCGCCGGGTCAACCTGGTTTTCCAATATATATATATATATATTCTATATATATAATACTATAGTAGGGATCCAGTGTTATAGTGAGAAGTAACTTAAAATAATGAAAGTTGGTGAGAAGTGACTAAAACCACACATTTGAGATGCAACGACTTGTATTAGATGCATTTCTATTCATTTAGATGCACCATTTTGAGTTTCGAAAGTTAATTTGATGTGTAGATGGTGCAAATTTGATTTCATTAATTTTAGCACATGGTGCCAGGGGAACAAAAAAATGAGAAATCATGAATGCAATCTAATATATGTATATGCATTATATGAAAAGCTTGAAATGCGTAATATGCATCAAGATTATAGAGATGGTCTCATTTAAGTCGGTGGCATCTCGGAAATGCGATTATAGTTACTTCTTATCCTCTTATTTTTAAGAAATTCTCATTTGATCCTAACTCTTCGAATCTATATATATTTTTTTTTTAAATAAATTAGAATGAAATTATGTTATATAAATCATAATAATATTTCATATATTAAGCCTAAAGATATGTATAACAATATAACATGTAATAATTAAATTACTCGCAATATATACAATTAACATGTTTTATTTATAAAAAAATACTGTCAAAAAAACAGAACCCCGGTCGGGTTCATGGACCCGGGTTGACCGGTCACTCCAACCCGGGTCAAAAACACCGGCGGGTCAAACGGGTTTTTCGAAATATGCAACCGGTTTAATTTGACCCGTTTTTTCGGCCGGAACGGTTGGCCGGTACCCGGGTCGAAACGGGTTTTTAAAACACTGGTGTTCTGTCAAATAAAGTATTCACTTTTCATCACAGTATGATCTTATATGGTATCAAAGCCGCCCAATCTCAAACGAGAATTGATCCTCTACGTATGTCAAAAAAAAAAATTGAGCCCCCCTTAATATAAATTTCTGGCTTCGTCCCTGAACAGCTGTGTTGGTGGTGCTCGAGTTACTCGGTTAGCGAAAAAGAGAGCAATGGAAGCAATCGGATCTCAGTTTCAACCTGCCAACAAGAAGTGAGTTTTTGCTCGAGTTACTCGGTTGGCGAAAAAGAGAGCAATGGAATCAATCGGATCTCAGTCTCAACCTGCCAACAAGAAGAGAGTTTTGTTGAGTCATTTATCCAATAATGTTGTTGTTTAGAAGACGATATTAAGGAATCTACTCATTAACTGTGTATTAATTGTATTACTGTATTGTATTTCCTTTTCATCTTTAGCTATATTTAGATGATTATTGTGATTGATAATATTTACCATAGAATTAGTCTTAGGTCAATTATTTCCCTTGTATGCATGTTGTAAATGGCTATTCATAGCCTTTGTATTCTGCAATGTTTTGAAAACCGGGTTTTGAATCGACCCGGTCGAGTCACCGGGTTACCGGTTGGACCGCCGGGTCAACCCGGTTTTCCAATAATATATATATATATATATATTTATATATATATATTGTATAGGTTCAAATGAGAATGAAAACTTTTATATTATAATGAGAATGATAAGAAAAAACCACAACCACACATTTCAGATGCACCTACAAAAATGCATGCATCTCTCCTTAAAATTCTCCTTCCTATTTAAAATATATGGCTAGAAATCCTTCTTATTATTCTCATTATGCTTTTTCTTCTCACTTGATCCCTTCCCTTATTATTATTTATATATATATATTATCCTATATATATATTATATATATATATTTATTTTCAATAATTAGAAAAGAATAATATGTTGTAAATAACAAAAAAAAGAATAATAATATAGATAAATATAAATATGTATATAAATAAATACGAAAAAAATTATGAATGATATGTATATGTATATTAAATTATATGTATATAAAATCATGATGAAATATTTCTATATTAAGCCTAATGACTATTTATTAAACAAATATAACATGGTAAAATTAAAATTACGTCGCAAATATATACAATTAACATGTTTTATTTTTCCAAACCCGGTCAAACCCGGCGGGTCAAACCGGGTTTCGAAAATATGAAACCCGGTTTAATTTGACCCGTTTTTTCGGCCGGAACCGGTTGGCCCGGCCGGGTCGAACCGGGTTTCAAAACACTGGTGTTCTGTCAAATAAGTATTCACTTTTCATCCACAGTTATATGGTATCAAAGCCGCCAATCTCAAACGAGAATTGATCCTCTACACCTTCTTCTTCCTTTTTCCCATCAAACACCCTCTCCAATCATTTCATGGCACCAATCACTGTGATTCAACTCACTGCCTCCACCCATTTTAACATCACCCTCACCACTGACAACTTTCCGGTGTGGCGTAAGCACGTCCACTCAACCCTAATTGGTCTCGATCTTGTTCACTTCATCACCGGAACCAAGGAAACTCCGGCGAAATTCCTAGGAAACGACCCCACCAAACCAAACCCAGATTACTATCCATGGTTCCGACAGGATCAAATCATTCTTGCGGGACTTCTAGGCAGTTGCTCACCCACCATCCAACCGATGATTGCATCGGCCGACACTGCTCGGGAAGCATGGGAACGATTGGTAACTAGTTATGCAAACTCATCTCGGTCTCGCGTCATATCACTTAAATCCAAACTTGCATACAATCCCAAAGGCACTCGCACCGTAACGGAATATCTACGTGACATGAAGTCAATCGCCGACGAATTAGCACTTGTTCAGAACCTGGTGAAAGACGAGGATCTCATGGTCCATATTCTCTGTCAATTGGGCGATGAATTCAAAAATGTTGCACAATCACTTCGACTACTTGATTCAAAAATCACCTTCCCAGAATTATTTGAGAAGCTTGTTGACTTTGAAAGGGAACTTCAACAAACCACTGTTAACCCACCTCTCATGGCTACAGCCAACTTCACCCAAAAACAATCAAGGAACAACACAAGATCCGCACCCGACCGACGCAACATGCAAAGCAACTCCAATCCCCGACCATCACGCAATCAATGGTCCAATGGCCCCAACTTCAATAACGGTAACCGTGACACTCGTACCAATACCTACTGTCAATTTTGTAACTTTGCAGGGCATGAAGCAAAGGAGTGTCGGAAACTTGCCCGGTTACTTCGTGAAAATCATGTTACCACAGGAAACTCTATGACTCAAACAAGACTTCACCAATCGCTAATGTCACAACATCCTCCTATATGTTTGATTCAGGAGCTTCCAATCATGTTGATCCGGATCGCACATCCTTTCACTCCATCTCCGAGTATGGCGGACCGGATGAAATTGTTCTTGGCAATGGTAACACCCTTTCTATAACCCATATTGGTCAAACACATCTTCATACATCTAACGGCTCTCTTGCCTTAAAAGATGTTTTGTGTGTTCCTCAATTCAAAAATAAACTTATTTCCGTTGCAAAATTGTGTAAAACTAACCAAGTTTCTGTGGAATTTTTTCCCACTCATTTTTTTTTGTCAAGGATCTTCGAACGGGGGCACGACTCATGCGGGGCAAGAATTACCTTGATGTTTACTATGCAAACCTTCCATCTCAACCTCAAATAAATGCGGTATCCACCATATCGCCTCTTAATTGGCATCACAAACTCGGCCATCCTTCTATTCGGATTTTTTAAAAAATAGCTAAATGTTTAGGTTTACATTTCAATCTACTCAATTTTCATTGTAACTCGTGTTCCATCAATAAAAGTCACAAGGATTCCTTTGGCATGAACTCATTCACTGCTACCAAACCCCTACAATTAATATATTCAGATGTTTGGGGACCAGTAGAAAAATCAATTGATGGTTTCACTTACTATGTGATTTTTGTAGACTTTCACACAAAGTACATTTGGCCATATCCAATGAAAAACAAATCCGATGTCTCCACCTTATTTCCGCAATTCAAATTGCTAGTCGAAAAATTCTTTCAAACACCCTTAATTTCTCTCTTCACTGACAATGGTGGAGAATATATTGGACTTACCGCATATCTTAAATCTCAAGGTATTTCTCATTTCACCACCCCACCGCATACCCCGGAACAAAACGGTATTGCCGAACGGCGTCATCGACACATTGTGGAAACCGGTTTATCACTTCTTCACTATGCCCAACTTCCTCTCTCATTTTGAACACGTGCTTTTCAAACCGCCGTTTATCTCATAAACCGTATGCCCACTCCAATCCTTAATTACAAGTGTCCATACTCCATTCTCTACAAACAAGAACCAACCTACACCAAACTCAAACCCCCATATGCAAAATCCAAACTTCACCCTCGGTCAGAAAAATGTGTATTCTTAGGCTACTCATCTTCCAAATCGGCCTACAAATGTTATGATTACACCAACCGACGCCTATACCACTCCCGACACGTGGAATTCTTTGAAACTCAATTTCCATTAAAATCTCAAAGTTACACCTCGAAAACAATTCCTACTGTGGACGAATTTTTTGGTACCCCACTACCTGAGTCCACTCCCACCTCTCCTTCATCACATCCTTCTACCAATCCAACTGAATATATACACATCACACCATCACTCGATCCACCTATACCAACCCAACCCTCACTCACCTAGTTCACCAGTACACTCCACTACCTCCTTCCCTGACAACACCACTGAATCCCACACTCATACCAATTATCAAAACATCATCGAATCTCACACCACTTCCTCAACCACCTCATCTTCATCGCCATCCCTCTCTACATCTTCGACCACTTCTGAATCGAATTCATCTGACTCCTCACCAACACCCTCCCCGCTACCCCTGCGCACCCGGAAACGAAATTCCAAGTATTATAACTCAAAATTTGTTAACCAGACTACCATTTATCCAATCTCTTCAACACTTGAACCAACAACTTACAATCAAGCGTTAAGAGATCCCGAGTGAAGAAAAGCGATGGATACTGAGTTCAATGCTCTTCTACAAAATGCCACATGGGAACTTGTCCCTCCTTCGCAACACAAACCCATCGGTTGCAAGTGGGTATTTCGCATCAAACGGGTCTGTTGAGAAATACAAGGCTCGTCTAGTTGCCAAGGGGTTCCTACAAGAATATGGCAAGGATTACTTTGAAACGTTCAGCCCGGTCACTAAGCCCGTAACTATCCGTACGGTTCTCGCCATTGCCTTATCTCAAAACTGGTCCATTCGACAACTTGATGTTAATAATGCCTTCTTACATGGCACTCTACATGAGGATGTTTACATGTCTCAACCACCTGGCTATGTCAATCCGGATTTTCCAAAGCACCTTTGTCATCTTCGAAAATCTCTCTACGGGCTCAAGCAAGCACCGCGGGCATGGTACATGGAACTTGCCACATTCCTCCTTGAACTCGGTTTTCGCAAATCCTTGGCTGACCCATCTCTGTTCATCTACAAACGGGATGGCATTATCGCCTATTTCTTAGTATATGTCGATGATATTGTCTTAACCGGCAACAAAAATCCATTTATTCAACATATCATTCGTGCATTATCCGAAAAAATTTCCATTAAAGACCTTGGCATGCTACACCACTTTCTTGGTATAGAAATTATTAACACAACTACTGGTTTATTTCTATCCCAACATGCCCATGTGCAAAATTTACTCACCAAGTTTAAAATGGATGGAGCTAAACCCGTTGCCACACCACTTAGCTCTACTGAGTCACTCTTCCTTGTTGATGGTTCACCTATCATTGAACCTACCCCGTATCGTCAGCTGGTGGGCTCCCTTCAATATCTTGCTTTCACTCGACCAGATGTTTCCTACGCAGTCAACAAGCTCTCTCAATACATGCATGCACCAACTCAACTCCATTGGCAAGCCTTAAAGCAGGTTCTTCGATACTTGAAAGGTACTATTCATCACTGATTGTTTCTGAACTGCGGCTCTCCCATGGCACTTACTGCATTTACGGATTCTGATTGGGGTGGAATTGCCGACGGGGGGCGTTCTACAACTGCCTATATTATCTACCTCGGCTCCAACATTATCTCGTGGCGTTCATCGCGTCAAAAATCGGTTTCTCGTTCTTCAACCGAGGCAGAGTACAAGGCATTAGCAAACGGTGCAGCTGAACTATCTTGGGTTCAGAATCTACTATTAGAGCTTGGCCTATCGGTAACCAAGCCCCCTACATTATTTTGCGACAATGCTGGTGCTACCTATCTGTGTGCCAACCCGGTCTATCATTCACGTATGAAACACGTGGCACTCGATTATCATTTTGTTCGGGAAAAGGTAACTAATGGTTCATTACGGGTCCTACACATCCATTCCGCTGATCAACTTGCTGATGTTCTCACTGAACCTCTAGGCCGGGGTCCTTTTCTCCGCCTTAGGTCCAAGATTGGAGCCTCCGACGGATCCTCCATCTTGCGGGGGCATATTAAGGAATCTACTCATTAACTGTGTATTAATTGTATTATTGTATTTCCTTTTCATCTTTAGCTATATTTAGATGATTATTGTGATTGATAATATTTACCATAGAATTAGTCTTAGTTCAATTATTTCCATTGTATGCATGTTGTAAATGGCTATTTATAGCCTTTGTATTCTGTCAAATAAGTATTCACTTTTCATCCACAGTCAAGATCTTATAGACGACGCCGAAAAAGATTATCAAGAAAGATGTCAAAACACCTTTAAATGTAGATAAATCAAATGACCCTCAAATGTGTGAAGCTTATGTTGAAGATATTTACGCCTATCTTCGTAATATCGAGGTTTGTAACCTTTGCCTTTTTCATATTATGTTTAAGTGATGTGTTTATTTTGTAATCTAATAAATTGCGGGTTTAATTCAGAGGAGGTAAAAAGAAGACCATTGGCAGACTATATCGAGAAAGTGCAAAAAAATGTGACTGTGAATATGAGAGGCGTATTAATTGATTGGTTGGTCGAAGTTTCAGAAGAATACAACTTTCTTCCTGAGTCTTTGTACCTCACCGTCTCATACATTGACCGATATCTGTCTTTAAACGTGCTTAACAGACGAAGACCTAAGCTTCTCGGTGTTTCTTCAATGCTCATTGCTTCGTAAGTGTTACAAATCAGTTGTTGTAATAAATCATTTAAATCTAGTTATATTTATTGTGTATTGTCATGTACAGAAAGTATGAAGAAATTAGTCCTCCGCATACAGAAGATTTCTGTGACATAACTGATAATACGTACACGAAGCAAGAAGTAGTGAAGATGGAAGCTGAGGTGCTAAAAACGCTCAAATTTGAAATGGGAAACCCAACAGTTAAAACATTTCTTGGGAGATTTATTAGAATTGCACAAGAAGATTCTGAATCTGATGTAAGAGTATACGTCTTTTCTATGATTGATATATGGTCCATTACTTATTATGTTTCTGTAATTTATGTGTTCTGATTTTTTGCAGACACCTAATTTGCAGTTGGGGTTCTTAAGTTATTATTTAGCGGAATTAAGCTTGTTAGAATATGGTTGCATCAAGTTTTTGCCTTCAATGGTAGCTGCATCCGTTACGTTTCTTGCAAAATTTATGCTCAAACCAAAGTCACATCCATGGGTAAGATTTATACTATTATTTTCTGAAGTATACTCGATATCTTTTTTAATACAAAAATGTAACGGGATTCTTATATGTTATTTTGGTTTTACAGAAATCGGCTCTGGAACAGCTCTCAGGACATAAGCCATCAGATTTGAAAGAATGTGTTCAAATTTTACATGATTTACAATCAAGTAAAAGAGCCGGGAATTTGATAACAATTAGAGAAAAATACAAACAACATAAGGTTTGTGTGACCTTTTTGTGATTAATTATTACATGATTGTTGCTGCTAAAGCTTCAAAATCTGATGAAATTGTGTTTTTTATGACAGTTTAAATGCGTGTCTGAATTGTCTTCTCCTTTGGTGATCCCAACTTATTTCTTTGACGACATAAAATGGTAGTTCGTGATCTGGGATAAAGGGTAGTTGTTGACTATGCACCCACTGAAACCGATAATTATAAGGAGGCGGAAGGTCGTGTTCCAAAGACTCTGCATATACTCCTTGATGGTCTTTTCTATCTCATGCGTTCTGAGGATTGTCTAACGAAACAAGAATGTGTTGGCTGTAGTGGATACAAAATGATTTAAACATATGGAGAGACCCTAAAACATTTAAGCCAGAGAGATATGAAGGTTTAGAAGGCTATAGAGATTGTTCTAAATTGATCATGTTACTCAAATGAGCAAGCGATAGTGTGGTGAATTAGCAGCCAAATGCTCTAAATTTGGTGAGAATTTGTTGACATGTTTCACATAATCACATTGTTAAAATCTACTGTCAACTTTAATTGTTTGAATTCCCCCATGTATGACAATATACTGATGTACATGTATAAATGTACATGAGAGATTGTTGAATATGAACATTAGTAGTTCGTAATTATAGATTTATCGTCTACTTTAATCTATGAAATCATATTTATACATTTATCATGGGTTATGGCCTTCAAATGGAAGGGGACAAAATAACTTTTGCAATATATACTCAGATTAATAAGTACATTACTGTTAAATCTGAACATGGTGACCAATTTTTAAGTTATATCATACAAGTGGACAATTATAACAAGCTAATTAATTAACTTATGCATGCCTGCATATTCTAGCAAATGTAACACCATGTGGATAAACTAAAACTCCTGATCCCTCCTTTGTTATGTTTTTGGACAAGGCCCAGGGCTCAATGCCTTCGGATTACTACGTTTTGGCTTCTTTGGGATGAGAACCTCCCTACCCTCCATTTCCTCGGCCTCCCCCAAACTACTTGGTTGAGACCTCCAAACCCTGTAATGACCATGTCCCATTACCCTTGGCCTTGGGTTAGCTCTCACGTCATCATCGGCGGGGTCATCTTCTCTTTGAGGTGTATTAGGAATCGATCCAGGGTTATTTACATCCTTTTCTATTAATACACGTGCACTTGAACGAAACCTCTTTATTGACTCATAGGGAGCACCATTGGGGACTCCATTTTCCTTTTCAAGCTCTTCGAATCCAAATTTAGGAAGCCTTGCGGCATTGGTTTGGGGAGCTACTCCATTTAAGCTTATGGTTGTGAGGATTATAAGAACAAAGGTGAAAAAATGAAACCTTCTAGCCATATCCATACAAGATATGAATGAATTATTGGTGTTGTGGCATATATCATGATGCATGCATGTTTGCAAGGTGACCAAGGAAAGCAAAAAAGTTACAATGAGGAAATGAAAAGGAAAAAAGTATCCACACACTTGGATGAATATAAATTTGACTTATATATGCCCACAGTTAAGTTTGACCTTTTTTGTATTGTCTTTTCCTGAGGTGAAAAAATATTGGTTAAAGAATATGTAAACCGATAAATATAATTTATTTAAAATTTAATAACTAAAGTTTATTAATTATATGCTTGTTTTTTAGGTTTTTTTTACAAACTTGACACCTATGTTTGTTTAATATATTTTATAAATTAGAGAAAAATTTAATAGTTTGACTAAATTGATCGAGCTTTAATTTTAACTTTTATTGACCAATTGCAACGTAATAAAAATGTTACACTCATAATACAATACAAATTGTTAGTTCCTTTTCCAATTTCTGGAATTCTTATAAGAGATTCTGTTGTAGCTTTATGTAGATCATTTCTTTTAATGCCTTTTACTTATTCTCATCGTTCACAACCTTCTAAAACAATTACTGCATCATCTAATCTCAAACCATAATTACCGCCATAAATCTTTTGAGGTCAGCTGCATTTCTTACAAACAATGCACACACGAAACTGCCCCAAGATATATATACATATTTATTAATCTAAGAATTCCCTTGCATGCATGAGGCTGAAATCTGATCACATGTTTATATAATGGGTGATGCACCATCAAAAGAAAATGACACCACAAATCTTGAACTTGAAATCGACCATCTCCTATCATCAGACGAAGAACTTGATCAAATATCATATCAACTCTTTGATGTTGACGATAACATTAAGACAATAGATGACCTCACATTGCCACCATTACCACCTTTCTCATGGAATAAGCTATGGAAATACACGGGGCCTGGTTTTCTAATGAGCATAGCATTTCTTGATCCTGGAAATCTTGAAGGTGACCTGCAAGCTGGTGCGGTTTCTGGGTACTCGTTATTATGGTTATTATTGTGGTCCACATTGATGGGCCTGTTGATCCAGCTGTTGTCAGGGAGGATTGGGGTGGTGACAGGACGACATATGGCGGAGATTTGTAGGGATGAATACCCGTATTGGGCGATTCTGCTTTTGTGGTTTATGGCGGAGATAGCGCTGATTGCGGCTGATATTCAGGAGGTGATTGGAAGTGCCATTGCAATTAAGATTTTGAGCAATGGTGCTGTGCCTATA
Source organism: Tanacetum coccineum (assembly GCA_026074375.1). Lineage (NCBI taxonomy): Eukaryota > Viridiplantae > Streptophyta > Magnoliopsida > Asterales > Asteraceae > Tanacetum > Tanacetum coccineum. Next base: position 20,560 of record BQNB010062376.1, on the reverse strand, counting down.
TGGGCTGGTGTCTTGATTACAGCTTTGGATTGGTAAGATTTCTATTGCCATTTTGTTGTATAATTTTAAGAGAATGTGTGTCGTTGCACTTTGAAAGTGAATGCGTAATTATTGCGTATACAAGGGGTTGCTTATTGCTTATCATATTTGATGCTGTAGATAAGTACCTTTGATGTTTTTAGGATATTCACACTGCTTATATGATCATTTGATGGTGAAATAGTCAACTTTGAAAAATCATGTTTGAAGATGCATATTCTGTTATGACCCATTTGTTACTCTGATCCACTGTGTGATTTTCATGATTTCGTATCAACCATAATAATTTTTAAGACGCAATGGCAGTCACCCCCTAATCATAAGATACCATCATTAGTCATCTATATATTTTGATCGTGAATACAAATTTTAACAATATTTCATTGAACTTGTGTTGCTAGTTTCATTTTCTTGTTTCTAGAGAACTATGGAGTGAGGAAATTGGAAGCAGCTTTTGCTGGTTTTATTTCTGTAATGGCACTTTCCTTCGCATGGATGTTTATTGACACCAATCCTAGTGGAAAAGAACTACTATTTGGTTCGTTCAACTATCATAACCGTCACAAATAGGGCTGCAAACAAATCAACCCCCCAATTATAATTTGAAAATGATGATATTAACATCATCAAAGTTGAAAATTTTGCTTAACCAATAAAATCACCATAGAAACCTTTTTGTTTATGTTATAACCCTGATTAGTGTTCATAGTCAGTTTGACTTGTTTGCAGCCCACATGTTAATAGATGTTATCTGACAGCATAACATAACTCTCACTGCAGGTCTATTGATACCAAAAGTTGGCTCAAAAACAGTACGGAAAGCAGTAGGCTTACTAGGTGGCATTATAACGCCTCACAATATCTTCTTACATTCTGCAGTTGTGCAATCAAGAGAAATTGACACCAAAAAGAAAGGTCAAGTCCAAGAGGCGTTATATTACTACTCGATTGAGTCATCTCTTGCAATATTTGTAACATTCACAATAAATGTGTTTGTTACTACCATATTTGCTAAAGGGTTTTACAATACAAAAGAAGCGGATACCATAGGCCTTCTAAATGCAGGGTACTATCTACAAGACAGATATGGTGAGGGTCTTTTTCCGATTCTGTACATTTGGGGAATTGGGTTATTGGCAGCTGGTCAAAGCAGCACGTTAACTGGTACTTACGCAGGACAGTTTATAATGGAGGGGTTTCTTGATCTTCCCATGAGAAAATGGTTAAGAACATTGATCACTAGGAGTTGTGCTATTGCACCAACTATAATTGTAGCAGTTTGGTTTAATAAATCAGAAGACACTTTAGATGTGTTAAATCAATGGCTTAATATTCTTCAAGGTATACAGATTCCTTTTGCTCTTGTTCCACTTCTTAAACTGGTGGCGAGTGAGCGTCTCATGGGTGCATTCAGGATCAAACAAACCATGAAGGTATAAATTAAACAACGCTTTTGTTTATTGTTGTGATTATTATGAACCAAGTTGCCATTTTTTGATTCTTTTTTACTTGTTTATCTGTAGATGATCGCATGGTTTGTGGCTGGTTTGGTGATTATGGTCAATGGGTGTGTTTTAATCCAGTTTTTTATCTCTGAGGTTAAGGGATTTACGATTGGTTTGATGGTTTCCATTCTTAATACAGCTTACATTGCGTTTATTTGGTATTTGATTGTACACGAAACATGACCCAGCGCGATGATGGTGTAAGATCTACATATAGGATGATCTAACTATTCATTTTTGTAGGAAATTGTGTACATATAAAGAGAGAAATCTTGCAGATATTAATCTAGAATGAATTTAAACAAGTCATAGCGATATAAACTCAATAATACCATAATAACATCATTCGCAGCTTGAAACATAAATATAAAACCAGATCGACTTGAACTCAACATAATAGTTTGGATATAGCTATTAACTTAAACCGTTATTACCAAGTCATTAGCAATTTGATCACTCAAATTATCCATATATTGTTTGTCTTGAGCATCCCGGTGTGTTCCATCTAGTCTTCTTCAACAAATGTGCTACTCTCATCACACTTCATAAATAAATGATCATAAATATGAAACAAGCAATAACCACATCTCTTTGTGATGTATAAGGAATTGGAATCATCTGCCTCATAGTTGAGAATCTTGCTTTCAAGACAGTCTAAGCACGTTCAGTGGCGGAGCCAGGAGTAAAACTAAGGTGGTTCCTTCACGAAGTTGAAAGGACAAAATTAATGGGTCAAAAAATCAGGTCGGTCGGGTGAGTCGGGTACGGTTTGCAGAAGTGTATCACAAACACGTAACATCAAAAGCGTTATAACTTGTTCGGAATGTATGAAATATATAGTTTATAGTTGTGGACACTTGAGCTATTTTTGAACCTGAATAAATATACAATCATCTATCGTTGCGGCATCACTATATCAACTACAGTAGTTCAAAAACCATTTTATATTATTGTTAATCTTTTACATGCTAAAAAAAGGTAAAATCATAGCAAGGATAACATCTTGTTTTAATTTCTTCCTAGTAAAACTTTTATAATTAGAAGTTGCAACAGAAGATTAGAAAATTGACTTCTAAAATTATAAGGGGTGAAGTCTAAATATACGCAACATACTTTTCCAAAAAGAACGAAATGCATAACCTACTAAATATATTACTAGAATCGCTAAATAACTTTCAAATTTTGAACAATATACGTAATATGACCGGAGTTTTGACGAAAATTGGACTGTGTTTGACCCGGTTACCCATTCCAAAAAGTTACATGAAAGGGTCTCCCCCCCTGTGATTTGTGTTGAACTATTCACTGTTAGTCTTTAACTTTTATTATCATTTAAAAATTTTTTCACTTATTTTTTTTCACACATAATATTTTAAATATTCTTTTTTCGTTCCTTAAATTTCCAATGTCTGAGATTTGTTAATTTTTTTAACGCAACTTAATTTTTTTTCGTTCTTATACACTTTTTTTTAAAAAAATTTCTAAATGTTGCGTTAAACTTTTTCACAACTAACACGCTCATGTGTAATAAAAAAAATTATTACACTTATTACATTTTTTACTACACTTTTTTATTACACATTAGGGTGTTAGTTGTGAAAAAGTTTAACGCGACATTTAGAAATTTTTCAAAAAAAAAATGTATAAAAGTGTAATAAAAAAGTTAAGAACGAAAAAAAATAAGTTGCGTTAAAAAAAATTAAGCAAATGTTAACATTTGAAAATTAAGAACGAAATTTTTTTTTAAATTAAGTGAGAAATTTTTTTTAAAAATTAAGTGAAAAAAAAGTCAAAAGACTAACAGTGAAAGTCCAACACAAATCACATGGACCATTTCTGTAACTTTTGGAAATGGTAACAGGTCAAACAGATCAAATTTTAGTCAATACCCGGTCATATTACGTATATCGTTCAAAATTTGAAAGTTATTTAGCGATTCTAGTAATATATTATTTAGTAGGTTACGTATTTCGTTTTTTTTTTTTAAAGTATGTTGTGTATATTTAGACTTCATCCAATTATAAAAAAACTAGACTTTTTAATACACAACTTCTTGGGAACACAAAAGGCAATTGAATATAATTTAAAGAAAAATGCTAGATCCACACTCATTTTACACATACAAATTCCACATTTATATGTGTCAAACAAATATAGTTAGTGGAAAAAAGAAAGAGAAAATTTAATAAAATGTGATTGGTCCAAGTTACATGGCACATGTGCATCTGGAAGTTTTTATGTGAGTTGTCATAAATGTACTTCTTGCATCCTCTCTGCACTCTTTTTCTTTGTCATACATCTTCATCTTCTTCTTTCATGTTTCATCTACTTCATTTTTTTCTTAATCTATCATTCTTTACAATAAACTCTTCTCCTTCTTACTTTTTCTCATCCAAGGTGGTTCCTACTGATTTTGTAAGGTGGTTCCCAAAAAATTCACTTCATAACTTCTACACGATGTCGATTCCTAAGGTGGTTCCTGGGCACCACCTTGGTAAGCCTTAGATCCGCCTCTGAGCACGTTCAATAATATTTTTGAGCTTCGCATGTGCATGAAGGAACCTGTTTTCTTTCGTTGTACGTCTGCTTCAGATAATTGCTAATAGAGACCTCTTGTTGCGATATGGAGCCAAAATTCCACGTGTGTCGTCATATTCAGCATCACATAGATAACATCTGGAGTAAATTACATGGATCGTATTTGGTTTTTGTCCAAAATTGCATCTATCGACCTTGGTAGTTCATTTTGCATTGACAGTCCTTAACTTTGCAAAAAATAACGCTCGTAGTCCTTGGTGTTAACTTCCGTTACTCTAGTCCGTTAAAATAGGGTGAAATCGTCATTTAAATTCACTTATAAAAAAAATCACATAATCTACCAATCACGTCTCACTATTTTTCTATCATTTCCTTTTTATAAACGGTAACAAGTCGACCATCTTCCTTTTTCTACTCTTTTACTTTCTTTTATATATCTCAATAAGAAAAACACAAACCGGCAACAATCGATGTCGTCCATCATTGACAAACGACAAGTCTCTGCTGTGACCGCAAATAGTTAGATAACCCCAAACTCCACCTCATTTCGTGGATTTTATTTTGTAACAGTTACGTGATTCTATTATACATCTTCATAAAATGCTACATTATTCGGTGGTTTGTCTCAAAATACAAACAATAATATTTTAATAACAAAGTAATGTATAACAGAAACAATGCATGTGGTAATTTGCTATGAAAGAATGTACCTTTTCAAGAAAAAAGCAATCGATTATGAAGCCGTCGGTCGAGCAACCATCAGTCGCACAGTCGCCGATCGAGCAAGTTTGGGCAAATAAGACAAAAAGGTTTTTAATGAGATGAAGATTTTGTGAGGCATCATAATTATTTAGGGGCATTTACATCTATATTCTTACAAAAGTTTAATATTACATCAATATTCCTTTCAATTTTTTAATTACGTCATTATCCTTTATAAATTTTTATAATTACATCAATATCATTTCCAAACTTTTATAATTACATCAATATCCTTCCCACACTTTTGAAATTACATCAATATCCTTCTCAAAATTTTAAATTTTCATATACATCAAAAAATCAACATGTTTTCTCTTCAATCGAGGCCAAATATGCATATAAACAAATAAATATATATGAGCAATATTTTTTCATATTTATATCCAACTTTTGTAATTATATCAACACGTTTTTTTGTCGTTCGAAGCCAAAAAATATTTATGAATAATATGATCATGATCAGTATAAGAGATAAATAATAGTTTCATAATCTAAAATCAATATAATTATGATTAAATTGATTTTTGGACATATATATCATTCTTAAAAGTGTGAGAAGGATATTGATGTAATTAAAATTTTTTCGTAAGGACGTTGATGTAATTAAAAAATTAAGAAAGATATTTATGTAATATCAACTTTTGAGAAAGATATACATGTAAATTTCCCTAAATAATAAAAACATTACATAATAATTCAAATATAATAAAAAATTTACAATAATAATTCATTTAAATAAAAATACAATACGAAAAAAGGTAACAAATTACGATATGATACGAGAACACAAGCTTTTAGATTGTTCGGTAATTGTTGATGAGTTCTTGCTTCTCATTTATGATTCTCATCACTTCTTCCCTAGCGGCCTCCAAAGCGGTTGTGATACGCGTACTTGGTTTCGAGCTCATAAGCAGAGTATGCAGACCGTAGCTGTTAAGTGGCTGGTCGAGAGGCAGTGAATGCACCCTCGTTTCCTCCTCAGCACGGCTACGCATCTGGAGGAGATAACGAGTCATCTCACCCAACAAATTTTTAGCCAACGTGACCTCTTTTTCTTGTTCGGTTCATAGTCGCTTAACGATAGCATCTCGCACCTCGTTTGGTTCGTTATCCACAATGTTTGTGTGAAAATGAATGATATTTGAAAGAGTTTGATAAAAAGTTGTGTGAGAAAATGAATGATGGTAAAGAGTATTTATAAGGGAAAAGTAGTCGTTGGAGTAAGAATTTAAAATTACAATACGAAATTTAAAATTACATTACGAAATTTAAAATTACAATACGAAATTTAAAGTTACAATACGAAATTTAAAATACAATCGTCCTAATTGTATTTTTCCCATAGCCAAACAAATTTAGTATTCATTTGTTATTCTATTTTTGCCGTCTTTTTAAACAAAGCAAGATGCATCTCGTAATCTTTATCAGATTCTTGTTTCAAAAAAGTGTCGATCAAAGCATGGTTCTCTTATGGAATGTCATTGCATTTCTCGTATGCTTTTCTCATATCCTCTTTAACTGTGCTTGCATTGTCAAATTGCACTGCTAACTCTATAATCGCTTTCTGACGAATGATATCTTCGTCAATTAGTTTTTCAACCAAAGTTTTGATTTCATCGATGGTATATGAAAGCGAACAAGCCATTTAAAAAGTTGATGTAAGGGGGCGTTTGGTTTATGGGGTTAGGGGTGGGGTCCAGGGATTATGGTAAATTATTGTTGTTTGGTTGTTAAAGGTGGGCCCCAAGAATGGGGTTGATGGCAAGATATATGCCGTCTTCAAAACCTGGACAAATGATCCGTTTCATTATCTCTTTAACAAAAAGTGGGGCCAGAAATGATGCTCACCACTCATTTTAAATTATTAATTTTTTTATAATTTTATAATAATAAATATTAATTTTTAATTATATATATATATATTTATATAATTATATAATAATTAATATTTAAATCAATACCAAATCCAAATCTAAATTTAAATCATAAACCCATCTACAAACCAAACGGGCCTAAGTGCATATAAATTGTGTATAAAATGATGAAATAAGTTGGGTTAAGTGATAAATTTTTAACGGTTAAGTGTTAAATTTTTAACAGTTAAAAAAGTTTTTTTTTACATTAAATGAGAGCCGTTGCAGTTTGTTTGAGAATTTATGTGCTTGACCATCGATCGTGTGAACGACCCACAACCTTACCCTCTCTCCGGCGACCGACTATGGCCACTATAGGGTCGACCGACCTCGACTTTGGTCGAAGTTAGTGACTGAGTTCGATCAAGATCGTCACTGGCACACATTGGGGAATAGTGATATGATCCCGACAGAGAGACCCTTAATATCCTCAATGTCGTGAAGTAGTTCAAGAAGTAAGTTGACCAATTTGTTCACACTTGCTAAAATGGTAATTTTTTGCTTAGTTTGATTTCTATTTTCTAACAGCAACTTGCTTAGTTTTGTCTTGATACGGTACGAAATACGTCTCACAATCTTTTGTCTTGCTCGATATCTTCAGGTTTTCTACATAAGCTTTTCGTATTATGTAAACATGGAACTACTAGTAATTATTTTTGCAGACTTAGTTATTTTTTCCTAATTGGTTATTGATATTTTTGACTTTTATCATTTTTGTCTTATGATTCATGATTTGTACCATATACAAGAAATGTTTGACTAAACCTCCCTTCTTGGTCACCCCTACCCACTAAAACTTACTGTATCAAAATAAAACAAAAAAAATATTATAATATTGATTTTAACCACTAGTTTGTTGTATTATTCAGTTATTAAATTACTTAAATAGTTAGCTAAGAAAAATAACTCCCGGACGCTATCGATATATCTTTCTAATAATATTAACATATACTCCAACACTTAAAGGTAATTACAAGTCGTTAAATAATTACAACTTGTTACAATTTTAATAATACTGCATGCAGCCTTTGGTGCCTGTATTCATAATGTGTGACGATAGTCTCGGACATATATTATAGTGATAGATATTGTATGTTTTATCCACAGGTTCCGTGTTTTAAAACATGTCAATGTATCTAAACGGCTTGCTTATTGGATCACCAGTCATCTGTCTATTGTTTTAAGCAGAAATTCACAAAAATGTCTCGGATATGACTTGAACCGATAATTTTATGGACGGTGCGACACTTTTGGTATGGTAGTGTATCAGTAGAAACAAAACAAAAGAACATGTTGGTATAGTAATATTCAAACATGATGTGCTGAACTACTTGGGTCGAGTTCTTAGAATATAAAAATGAGTGATTGATCATTTGGACCCATGGGATCCTTCCTAGCACCAACCAATAAATGTTAAGTTCATGGATCATGGCAACTTGCAAAATGTCATACTATCTGGCCACTCTCATAGACCCAAACCTGGTTGGTGGCCTTTTTAAAATGGTTTTATTTACTTTTTAACCCTGTATAATATTAAAAAAAAAAAAAACGGTATTCAATCTGATGATCATAATGTACGGACAAAATGAGATGTAGACAGCTTTATCTTTGCCCGAAGGTAAAAATCGAGGCTGATTTCAAATGACCTCCGACCTTTTTGCAAAGACTAAGAATTGAACCCTCGCCTCTCTCTCCAAAAGAAAATTATTCGACTTCTTTTAGTGGAGTTTTTCCAACTCATGTAACATACTTATAATTATGTACTTATTTTGAACAGTAAGAACAGGTCCAAAAAAGTCAATTCAAACAACATAGACGAGATATAAATCTTGTAAATGTAATTAAACTAAATAAATAATCTTGTGAATTTATTGACTGAAATCGATATTATACTTGTAAACAAATTTAAGATTATAATAAAAATTTTATATTATAAATAAACTTTGTTTATAACTAAATATGTTTCTTAGGTCACCCAACAACGAACTTTATATTTTGTCATTTTAGTTTTCTTTCTCCGGCAACATATATTTGATTTTTTAGACACAATAGACGGCCGACTGACATTAAAAAAAAATAATAACAAAAAAACACATTTTATACAATTGCACACACACAAACAAACAACCAAATGACCAACATACAATGTTGGTCACATATACGACCCTTATCACTCGGCGACTCTTCAAGGCTTTGTCGCGAAGGTCGACATGTCGATTACTTGTTGCACTCTTGAACAAGACTGTTTTGTCATAACTTGTATAATTGACCGTCGAAAGAGTCTAGTTCAGTTAAGTCAGTATGGGAAGTGTCAAGACTTACGAACTACACTATTAGCGTAAACAGATATGATAAAATCAATAGATAATATGAGTCAAACTAACTATAAAGTTTTAATTTTTAAATCTATACCCATGTAGTGCTAGAGTAGTTACCAAAGTGATCGTTAGAATGGGTCAAGCTAATATCCTAAAAAAACACTTTACCACTAACAATGCATAATGATTCTCACTTCTTAATAAAATGCTAATTAATTAATACGTAATCAAAGATTAAAACAAGGTTGAATGAGACTTATGTGTTTGTTGCTACCTTTGTTTATTAATCCGTATAGATTTGAATTAATCAAAAGGAAGATGATAGAAAATTTGTTATGGACCAATTCTCAGTTTTGATCCACTTTTTGCCATACGCCATTTCCATTTAGTAGACTACGTACTAGTAGTGGTGGTGGGTGAACATATGAAATCGAACCATATATGAGCCATAGCCCAGGTTTGTAGTTCAACGACGTTGATCTTATGTGTACCCAACATTGACCCTAAATCAAGTATATGGCCTAGCTTATTACTCTTGTAGTACTCACCTAACAAAGAGTAGCAAAATTCCTATCGACTCACAAAACAGGTCTTGATAGTTGACAAATTTGTGCTACTCAGCAATCATTGTTTGTTGGTAGAAATGGTCATATATTACTGTTTGGTGTGAACATTTGACTGCATGCACTATAATCTATTTCTTCTTTTACATTTGTCTATATGTATAGATGCAATGGAACTATGGAAGCTTACCTATATTCTTTTTTTAACGTTTTTAATTTGTGATATTTCGTCTTTTATGCTGATGAAATAGGCCACGAGGATTAACTGCATGTGGTAAGCATTACGCATGTTTCACCAATCAAATCACGACTTCTTTGCCATGTTGAATATTTAACGTTATTATTTTAAGTTATTTTTGTGATAGAGATTTAGCCGTACAATAACAACGTACTTTCAGTTTGGTTCCATGTTGGTACGTGAACTTTTTTTTGTTCCACTTAATGTAACGAACTTTCAAGTTTCGTGTTAATTTGCACCGTCAAACTTGTTTTACCGGATGAGCTACATTTTTTGTCCACTTAACGACCGTTTGCAACGTTAGTCCTTTATACTAACGGTTGTTTATTTAATTTAATTTAAAAAAAAAAATTAATTTTGAAAAAAAATTTAACCAAAATTTTTTTTAAAAATTTTTAATTTAAAAAAAAAAATTAATTTCGAAAAAAAATTTAATTTTGAAAAAAATTCTAAATTTTTTTTAACCAAAAACATTTTTTTTTAAATAATTTAAATTTCGAAAAAAAAATTTAATTTTGAAAAAATAAAAAATTTTAACAAAAAAATAATGAACATAAGATGAGTATCTTTTTATGCGATTTGCCCTTTTAAAAAATCAGTTTATAAAATATTAACGGAGCAAAAAAAAAGTTTATAATAATTCTCGTGTTTTTAAACAAAGTATTAAACATTTTTATAGAAAAAAAGTTCACGTACTAAAACGGAACGATAGGGGTATATAATTTGGCAGCTTTTAGAATGGAAATAGAAATATAAAAAGAAGCCCGTCTAGCTCAGTTGGTAGAGCGCAAGGCTCTTAACCTTGTGGTCGTGGGTTCGAGCCCCACGGTGGGCGACTTTCTTTTATCATTTTGACTCTTTCCATTGTGTTTATAAGTTTTAAAGGCAACTAGGAACCTATTAAATATTTGGATTTGGTTTGAATATGATTTTGCAAAATCAAAAACGAATCAAATTTCCCGAAATATGTGTACTTTTTATATACAATTTTAATTCGTTTTAGTTCAATTTTCGATTTTACCGAAAAAAATTATACATATACTCAATAGAGATTTGATACGACGTCGTATCTGAAAGCTTGTCAAAGTGTTCTGGCCATAATTTTTTATCTTCGCATTGCGAACAAAAAGAGCCCCCTATTGTCATGCTTTTAACATACGTACTATTTTATAAAAAAATGTTGAATTTAAAAAAAAAAACCTAAAATACCTACGATAACACAAAAAAAGGAAAAAAAACATATAACAAAAAAAAAAACAAGCCTTTAAACATGAGGCCCAACACATAAGCCCATATAAAAAAACCAAACTATTAAACATACAAAGACCAAAAAAATAAACCCGCACAAAATAAAATAAATTAATAATGCCCCGCAACAACGCGCGAAAAATTAACGCTTCGCAGCAACGCGCGGGTAATATTGCTTGTTTTTTTTTATCAAAATAAGTGAACCGAAGAACACTCGAATGCAATCCACAAATAACATAACCTACAAAAACGTTTACATTGTGAGAACTTAAAGCCCAATGGCATAAAACTACTACTCAAGCCTAAGTGAACAAAAGTTGGATTGTTTTATTGGTATTCATCATTATATTGCAAACCAAGCCCATTTCTTTTGGGCTTATATATCATTTTTTTCGTTTGGTTTTCTATATCACATTACTAATATACACGATCGGTGACTGATCCACTAACGTTTTGACAGTGGGTCACCCGCTACAGTAACGGGCTCTCGTTTTTGGGCCAACCTGTTTTTTTTTAAATTTGTATGCACAAAGTAGGAATGGGAAAAAAAATATTACAAAAGTTTTGATTTATTCAGATAAAAAAAATA